>JARRAA010007671.1:0-32570 GCA_030557295.1 Ecitodaemon sp. MM-2014
CCGCGCAAGGTGCTGCGGGGCGAGCAAACGCCAGTTCCGAACGTCCTAGACAAGGCCGCGCAAGGTGCCGCGGAAGGTGCTGCGGGGCGAGCAAAAACCAGTTCCGGAAGTCCTAGACGAGGCCGCGGAAGGTTCTGCGGGGCGAGCAAACGCCAGTTCCGAACGTCCTAGACAAGGCCGCGCAAGGTGCTGCGTAGCGAGCGAAAACCAGTTCCGATCGTCCTAGACAAGGCCGCGCGAGGTGCCGCGGAAGTGCTGCGGGGCGGGCAAAAAGCCAGTTTCGAATGTCCTTGTCGAGGATGCGGCAGGTACTACGGTCATTGACCCTTCCTACAGGGATTGCAACCAGGCAATTGGCAGCAGGCGCAGACAAAGTAAATAATTGCACGGCAATTGAAAGTCTTGTCTTGTTCATTTATATAAAATTTTGTTAATAGCTTTATTTACAAATTTAAATTGTTAATTTTCAACTCCCCTCTCGTCTCCTAGGCTCGCATTGTGTAAATCTGATAGATCGCGATCGATACGATACTCATTACAGAATGCTCGAATTCAAATGGTTTTTCCAAACGTGAACACAAAAGTAATGTGCAGACGTTTTCGTTGAGAATAACGAAATGGTTATTATTCAAGTGCACGTTTTCTTACTATAAGAAAAACAAATGCGTTAGGCCACTTCAGTAATTGTCATACTAAAAGGCAATCGTCACGTCCCCCATCGATTTTAGTTGCTAATTCATTCTCGCGTCGCGATTCGTTAAGTCAATGCGTACTCGACATTTGCGCTGGATCGAACGTCTTGAAACACATGCGACGGCGGCATGTTCATGGCACCCAAATTTTTCAAGTAAAAAATACTGCAACTACTATCGATTACAATATAGGCATATAAAAATATGTATATATCTACACAATTCACATAGATTCATAAATAATTAAATAAAGAATATTTTTACACAAGGCTCGTTTGCATTAACTACCTACGATTATTTCGTCTCGTTCGTCAACAAGAACAATTTGTCGACGCGGGGGTGCATTTCGGCTATGTTCGTAAATCTTTCAAATCGAATTCGTTTGCGTGGTTTTCTTTGATTTTCTTTTTGTTTTGATAACTTAGCGAAGGCACTTGTCCACCTGATTTCCTGATTAAGTACAGGTTATTTACATTATTTTGTGTTTTTCGTGTTCATTGTTTTTGTTTTGCTTCGATTCGCCATCTCGTCGTCGTGCCCTTCCTAACGCCGCGCCCGCTGCGCGCATTACAACGTGAAATAAATAAAAAATAATTTTGTAAACGTTATCATTAATTAACTTAACAACTAAATCAGTCGATTGCTTTGACCTGCGCGCTAACCCTGCCCTCCCAGAGCGGAAGCACGTCCGCGTCGTTGCTCATTTCCTCCTGGATCACCTGGTTGTCGAGTTCTTCGCACTCCGTCTTGAAGAAGTAGCGGTAGTTGCCTTTCTTGGGCAGGTACTCCTTGAACTGCTTCAGCGTCACCTGCTTGCCAGGGATCTTGATGCGGTACGGGAATTGCTCGTCGCAAAACGAGAACACCACCGTCGTGTAGTGCTTGGCCGGTGTTCTGCAACACAGATGGACTTTGTTCAGTCTCCGCGCGAATGCGAGGGCGAACGTTGCGCGCTTACCTCTGCTTAGAACGCGTCCTGAGATCCTCCTCCTTTTCTTCCTTCAATCTCCTAATAGCTTCCTCCAGTTGAACAGTAGTGTTGGGTTGAGGTAATGGCGGCATGCTGGGATCAGCGACGAACGGCTGCGCCGGGCACAACGTGCTGGAAGCTCCACTTCGTTCCAGACTGTTGGATCTCGAACCGTAGTTCTTCCGATGTCTAAAAACGACGATCGGTTACCAAAGTTGCGCAAAGCTTCGTCGAGTTTCTAACGATATGACGTACCTGCTAGCGCTGGAAGGTAGAGTGGAGCTGGTGGTGCTCCTGTGCCGACTGTGCTTGGAGCCGGACATCTCGCTGTGAGTGTAGCTGCTGGTGCGACTGCCCCGCTCGGATTCCTTCAGCCAGGTGAGCACCCGATGGTCGGGCGGCGTGTCGGACACGACGGAGACGCCGCTGTCGGTGAATTCGGTGAGCGCCTTCTTCGACGAGGAGCGCCGAGTGACGCAGCCGCGTCCGAAGCGCTCCTCCGGGTACTCCGGCATGCTCTTCGACTTGACCATCTTGTGCTCCTCGCCGAAGTCGTGCACGTTGCCGGAGTCGCCGCTGAAGGTCGAGAAGCCGTCCTTGTCCTTGCGCCGCGCGCGCACCGATTGCCACTTGCGCGGCGAGTGCGGGCGCGGACTGACGACGCCCGGCGACAGCGCGTGCGACGTGTTGTCGGAGAAGACGATCGACACGTGATCGTCGAGGATCTGCTGGCAGTTGTCGTCCTCGAGCTCGCGGATCGCGTTCGCCAGGTCGCGACTCTGCAGCTCGTTGGCGGTGCGGCACTTCTCGTTCAGCGACGTGAGCGAATCGCTCTCGGAGAGCTTGCGCTCGAGCAGCTCCTGCTTGTCCTGGCTGCGCTTGAGGTTCTCCAGCTTCTGGATGAGGATCGCGGCGAACTGGTCGGGCGGTAGCGGCTTGCACTGCTGCTTGTCGACGCGCTGCGTGCGGGGGATGACCGTCTGGTGCATGTGCGTCTCCTTGTTGATCGCCGCGCTCGCCCGCACCATGCGCGCCTCGATCGACGCGTACTTGCGGCGCGACGAATGATGCGACGACCTGCCATCGCTGCGGAACGCAAGGCGCGATTAATGCCCGATGCTCGCATTGCGGAGCGGCCGTGCCAAGTCATGCGGATCGTGCAGACATCGAACGCAAATCAAACGCACCACGCTGGATGCACATTGCGCGCATCCTCGCATACTTACATCGAGCTGTCGGTCATCGACATATTGTCGGATTCCGTGCGCGCGTCCGAATGTGAACTGATCGACTGCTTCTCGCTATCCTGGCGCGACACCGGATTGTACGAGTTGTACAAGTGCAGTCCGGCCCCTCTATACATACTAGCCACACGAAAACGACAACGAAAAAGAAAATCAATAAAAACGAAATCATAAACGATGCGATAAACAATAATTCGCAGCGCGCTACGGCCAATCGCAACAGTGCACAAGATGCGGATTACGGCGAATTGAATGGCTACTCACTCGGCCGCGAACGCCTCCGTCTGGGGGCGCACGTCCATCGCGCGGTTCTTCTGCGTCGCGAGGAGCATGTCGCGCGTGAGACGCATCGGACCGTGGGCGACCGTCGGCGACTGGTAGCCGGGCAGCGCGCCGGGCGGCAGCAGGCCGCCGAACGGCGACGCGCTGTGAAACTCCTTGTCTTCATGAATGATCGGCAACGGATCGCCGCCGCACGGGAGCGACGTGAGGTCCTTGTTGCTCGCCGAGCTGCTGGAAGACGACGATTCGCTGCTGAACTCGCCGCTGCTACCCGTCGGATTCTGGACAGACTGGCGACGAAAACGCGTTTAATACGAGGCTCGCCTTCGCCGCCGGCTCCGAATACCCACCTGAATGTATTGCAGGTACAGTTCGCTCTTCAAGAACGTCGGATACGTCGTGTTGTTGATCAGATTCTCGACTTCCGCCTGCGCCTCGTCGAACAGCGCGCTGGACTGGTAGAAGCGCGCCGAGGACTTGATGCTGCGGCCGACCTCGCGCTTGATTTCCTCTGAGATTGGAAGCGATGATTTCAGGAAGTAACGTCTGGACAAAANTGACACCTACTTGTAAATAACTTTGACTAACTGCTGAATGCGATCGGGCTCGTTCTGCTTGCGCAGGCCCTCGCAGGCGAACCAAAAGTCGAGCGCGTCGGCGGTGCCCTCGGCCTGCAGGAAGCGCTTGAACAGCTCCACGCCGTCGGGGTCCTCGAGCAGGCAGTGCAGGGAGACCGCCCACCGCAGGCATGGCGGCGTCGCGTGGTCCGACTGCGGCCGCTGCGACGACGACGTCGAGGTCACCGACGCCACCGATTTGCTGTCGGCGTATTCTGGAGCGGAACGCGGCACGTTAGTACGCGACCAGTTTTACATACAAACACAGAGCAAACCAGATCGAATTACCATTTAAACTAGACGATTTACGGCGGGGTTTGTACGGATACGGGTACTCCATTGGTAACGATGTCCAGTCGGAGACGCAGTGCGTGCGCTCCTCGCCGGGTACCGGTGGGCGCGGTGAGTTCCGGTCGAAGACGCCGTCGTGCACATGAAGGCTGCTCGACTTGCGATTCATAATGATCTTCGCTTCGATTGACTACAATTGGTGCTAAGTGGATGCTGGGCTAGGTTTGGTAGACTCGATCGTTGCGTACGTGTTGCGGAAGACGCTGGCTTATTCGTCATCGTGTTGAACGGAAGCCTGAAACGAAGAGGACGAACGTTTTAACATTTCACACCGACAATCACCAAGAGACAAACACTTTGAGACGAACAAATAGAAAATTCTCATCGAAAATCGTCGATAATGTACGTTTTTCATGTTTAAAAAACAACCGTTGCAAGGAATACCAATAAAAAACATTAAAACAACATTATGTGCGTGCATTAACAGTAAATATTTATAGGTTTAAAGTGAATAAACGCATGCATTACATTACTACTAATTGAAAACGCCGCCTTCTTAGAAAGTACAGCACTGACTTTTTTTTGAAAGAATAGAAAATCAATATAAACACGACTCGGCCCCTGTGTGCAGGGTGGATTTCACTGTTCGATGGATGAATTGAGCCCCAGTGGAGCCCCAGCCTCAGCTCACCGATCAATACTCCAGCTCTGAACAAAAGATTCTCTCTCTCGACTGCATGCAACTGCAGCCAGACCATGGCAAATATGAATTATGAAATATTAATCACGAAATTAGTGAATACTGCCGGGCGGGCCCCCGGCACGTAGGTAAAAACACCTTAAACAATGGAGGCTCAGGTAAAAAAAGGTCGAGACCTAGGGCTGGCCTAGGAACATGCTCATAACTTGTGTTACGCTTGAAAAAATGAAATTAATAATCCAGGGGAAACTAAATACCATACCATTTTTGCTTCTGGCTGTGTGCAACTCACTGATTTTAGAGAAAACAGCTGCCAACTGGGATCAGCTCACAAACACTGCACGACGGATACAATGGGTTTGGCCTACAGGTAAACTGACTACGATTATGATGTGATATTAATATTTTCTGTTGTGTGCACTCGAACACGCTGGAGCTCAGACCGGTGTGACTGACTGCTGAATGCAGTGTGAGCTCCGGCTGCTGGCTGTGCCCCAAGTGGCAAGCGACTGACTGGGAGAAGGGAATCGATGATTCAGAGCTTTTGGGGTGGCTCCGGGCACGCGTCGCGAGGCGCACGAGTAGTCTCGCCGTGCGTTTCGAATTTACCGACGGATTGCAACGACGAGGATGCCGTCGATCGGTACCATCTTCGGCCCTCGCACAGGTGCGTGCAGGTGAGGCGCTGGTTGCCTAAAAACGTTTGCGATTAGCTGCGGGATCTCATGATTCACCTTACGCGGTCTGCGGAGGAGGTGCGCGCAGATGACTGCGGGGCCGGTCGGCGACGTCGTCGTGGAGGCGCGCCGAAGACTTTCAGGCGCTTTTCGGACGTCGACACGTTCCGTTTTCGAGGTTAGGCGCGTCGGGGTCGTGCGTGCCGTGCGTAGCGTACTCAGCGCGCCAACGGTCGCACGCCATTTGTTTTTGTTTGGGTCCGAGTGTGGTCGCGCGCCGACGTAAGGCGGCTTTGGCCTTAAGTACTGTCAACGGCTTTCGATGCGAGAGAGACGGGTCGAGAGCGACGCGCGCTCTAGCGGGGTTAGTCGCGATATGTCTTTCTCGCTTTGCGAACTGGACGCGCTCTCAGTAACGTAAGAAAGCTGAGTTAAGTCGGGGGCGCTGCGCGCCGTGCAATGCGCAGCGACGCCTTGCCTGACATCTTGAGACACTTTGGACAAGTGCCCCATTTTTAAAATCTTTTCAGGAATTGATATGCTCCCCTTGATTCCCGAATGAAATTAGCCAAACTCGTGGCATTTCCATCAATAACTCTTAATATATTCAGTTTTCCTTCGAAAATTTTCAAATTTCCACTCATAATCCCTTCAAAATCTCTAAAATTCACAAAATTCAGTTTGTCGAATGGTGGCAGTAGATCGCTAACAATAGCGGAGAATACACAATTGACTAAATTGTTGTTATAGTTGATGAGGAACAATCGAATTTTGAATAAAGAAAAACGACCATTACTTATTACCCAATTATTACTCAGCCCAACACGTACAACCTCTCCAAAGCTTGAATTTTTGCTTTTGCAGGTGGCTGGGCACTATTTAGTGATATCATAAGTTGGCGAGTTCGGTTGGCATCGGTTGGCACGTGAAAACTGCGTTATATCAAGATACCCGTGAAGTTTGAAACAAATGAAAACTATATCACGTGATTACTGAATCGCGCGTTCTGATTGGTCCCGAAACGATTGCAAGCAAAATGTCGGAAATGACGTATTGTTAAGGTGATCTCCTGATTGGTGGTATAGCACGATAACCGAGGGGGGAACGAAAAGCAACGCGAGCTTCAGCTACAGTCGGCAGTGCAGTGTTCATCGGTTTGGTATCATCGAGGGTGCAGGTACTGGACGCCGACTTCCAGTGCAAGCAATGGACTCTAAGAAAACCGACGCGAATGCTAACCAAGAGCGCAATCAAAAAGAACCTGCGACCACTGAGCTTGACGAAGAAGCGTTTCGACTTGTAGATCTTCTAGAAATAGAAGAGGCCGATTGTCGCGATCACAGTTTCGCGGTAAGCGTCGACGATGAAGCCAAACAAGACCAAGAAATCACGCAACTCGAAAAGCAACTGCACGAGGCGATGTTCGGAAAGCCGGAGGACGACGACACCGGTTCCATTTGGAAGAAAGACGTCAAGAGCATCAATTGGTTTCTCCCCAGGGAGCAGGTGTTGATGCACATCGAGAATGAAATAAATCTGCCCGAGAATCCCGATATAAACGTAAGTTATTCTTGTAATTAATTTGAGACGAATGCGCGACCACCAGTCTTGCAGGACATCCTACAGCACAACGCCATACTTCGGGTGTACCTTCAGGAACACCCTGGAGCAATGTTGCCGGAACCTCGATGCAAATACAGCCACGATGCAACGACTCAAATACCTAGCATGGAGGATATAGCGGAGATTCGCCGAGAAATCGAGTCGCGACTTATTAAGATGTGGAAGGCCGAAATGTCCCGTCACTTCATGCAAGATTGCAATTCGTACTCGCGAAATTCGCACTACGCAGATGTTATAGACAAAACCGAAGTCGTAGACACCGCAGCTGTTCTTATGCTCCACAGAGCCGCCGAGGAGACACAAGCCGCAGTACCATTGCGGCTGCCCATTGCCGAAGGCGGCACTCCCGACAGAGATGAAGCCCTTGAACGAGATGCATTGTACTACCACCCGGATTTCGTTTATCCCCCTCGTAGATCGCCAATTAACGCTGAAGACGCTGCTGTGCCAGACGATTGGGACAACGAAGGATACGCGTCTGATGAACTGGACCATCATTCCAACATGGATCTCGCAGAGATGTATTACGAGCTGTTGCCAGAAAATCTATCCCCTGAGCACAGAGCTAATTACGGACAAATCGGACATTTAGGTGACGATGAACTGCAGGACGATCAGTTGGTACCCGTGCATGACAGAGACGACGATGATCGATCCATATTCAATCTGATCGAAGGGGTACATTTTGTTAATGTCGGCGATGAGGAGTATCACTTCCCCATCTACGATCCCGCCGAAGAACCTATTCTGGATCCACTTCGCGACTATTGTAATGAACTCGATGAGGTGGAGGTGCAGATGCAAAGAGACCTAGTCGACGTAGTGCGGCCCGTGCGCATAAACGGTCTTGGATGCGTGATGTATCTTCCGGCTAATGCACTGAATATGTACGAACTCCAACCTTTCGATACCATCGATCAAAATCATCCGCTTGTTGCTAATATGATACACATGCTCGAGTTTCCCGACGACCTGCACCAGGACCACGACGCATTCGAACACATCGAAGGGGGGGCTCGAGACGAAACCGAAGAAGAGCTAGAACTACACGAGGAACGAGAAACTGTTCCAGATTCGGAATTTGATGGGCTCTCCGAATGTAGGCCCTCGTCGTTGGCCGATACGATACCAGTACACCACAAAGACACCGCGCAAGTGCCGTGCAAACGCCCCCGCGAAGTGGCCCAATGCGATGGCCCAACCTTCAAGAAGTTTAAACCGAGTCTTCAGCTGAATTGGCAGAACATCCGCAATTTGAAGCTGACGAAAGCGAAATATCTGCACGATATCGGAATGTATAAGACCATTTGCCCTCCAAATCTATATAGAACGAATAAATCTACAGGCACATGCCCTGCTGAGACCACCGAGGACTGCGCAATCACTATGGATGACCATTTAGGATGGTACAATCAACAAATGGCCGACTACGGGCATCTACTGCGAACTGGGAGTGAGGATTTGAACTATGTCAATATTGACTATATGGATTCTTTGGTCGCTGATAATGACAAAGGGGAAGAAGTTACTTCAAGCGATGATGACCAAATTGACGAAGATGTGGAAAAAGAAGAAGAGACTGAAGATGCTGAGTAGCCTCCAGCAGAGAGATGACAATACTGACGAATGTACGAATGTTAGTTAAGGACCAAGAAGACTGAGGACGAGGAGAAACCGTTGCTAAATGTTAAGCGTGTCAATGTTTTATCTAATTTGTAAGTAAGTTCCAAGGAGAAATTCCGAATAGCTCCAATGTTACATGTTACTGTTTGTTATTGTTGATGTGTTTTTAATAAAATCGTTTGCGTTCTGAATTTGTTTCGAGCGTTCCTGTTTCCAGCGGGGCGTTTTTATTTCAGGCGACTCTTTGCCGACAGAAAGGAGGATACTGTAAGCCACCAGGTAATTAACGGAAAATTCGTCGGCGTTTCTTCAAAATTACAGAGCGCGCCGCAACGATTTTCTTCCGATCCAGCCCTTTTCTCGCGCAAAGCCGGCAGCAATTTAAAAAGCAAAATGGCTAAATTAAGTTGTCCGAAGTTATAATTGCCATATAGACATGCAACGGCACACCACCGCCGGATAATTTCCCGCAAAACGCAAAACGCTCCGCGGCACGACGAAAAACAAAAGGAGCCCGCTCGCGCGCGCGCAAATAAATAAAAGCGATCCCGGCGTTCGTGGAAAGGCGACGCGGCGCGGAGGGAAAAAAAACACGAACATAATAAGCACTTTGCGGCCGTTCTCAGACACCTTTAAATTATAGTTCACGGCGCATTATAACTCGCAGCGACGCGCACAAAAGGGCCCGCCGCCCCGCCGCGCGCCGGCCAGCGGATTCGTCCGGATCAAAGGATATTACGACATCAATCATTCCGGATTTCGTTCCAACGGCCGGCCGCGGATGTCGACGGGACGGCAGCCGAGGGTGGCCGCGCGGACGGGCGGACGAGCGCGCCGCCGAAATGGAAGCAGGACTATCAATTAACGCCTCGAGGTGCCGGCTGGAATTGATTTAATGACGGACAAGCTGCGGCGTGGCGAAACTTTCGAACCGCGGCGCGCATACGATGCTGAAGCAAAATGTCGATACCGAACCAAAACGATGTTTCCCGATGTTGGTAAGTATCGATGCCGACGGTGGGACCTTTAATGTGCAATAAATATAAATTTATTATGCGGATCCACGGCAAGCGCAAATGAGTAGCAAAGCGAATATATTCTTGAATTTTGTAACGATTTTTGGGTAAATGTAAGAAAAAAGTTGGAGAAGCGTGAGTCATATAAATCGGCGCAATTAACTTTGAGAACGTTTCAATACATACGCGTAACATTGAAGAAAGCGTACCCCGAACGGGGATAGAACCAACAACCTTAGAGCAGAGTAAGAGCAGAGGCGAACCTGGGTAGATCCCCACTCGCATTTTGCACCATTTAGCAGTGTTGTTATGATGGACATTCTGTTTTAAACGCTGCTAAAGGCAAACTACAGGTCCAGTGGTCCAGTGATCGTACTGGTTAAGTATCCATCCAGCTTCGTTTCCCCGGTCGTTAGGCATTAAAAAAAAGTGATTCTAGTTTGTCCTGCAGACAAGTGTGTTTAGATGTCATACACAACCTACCACTCATAGGTATGGCAAACGAATGTGATTGATTAGTGTCTTTTCTATAATTTAAGCCTTTTATATTAAAAACGTTGCTTCAAAACTTTGCATCAATTCGATGCTGAATTTGGGGAAACTCGAGATTTCATGTTGATCATAGCACACAATGTTGACTATCTCGGGGCAGGGGAAATATGAAATGTATACCGATGTTCAGCACTGAGAGCGGGACCTGTACGGGACTGTACCTTAGTTTTCGGTATTTAGTGGGGTTTAAACATACGAGTTGAAAAGGCACTATTGCTAGTGTCCTAAATCACATACGATACCCTTTCGATACTCTTGCCATGCATTACTCATATGCTATTGTTTCGAAACCGATACTGATATTCGATCTGATACTGGCAAAGTGTCCGATCTCAGGTATCGGTACCAATTTTACTTGGATCCAAAGATAAGTATCGATATTTTACTCATGTCGATAATATCGCCGCGCCACTATTCGCGAGTCGGACGCCGGTGCAGGAAGCTGCGTCAGCGTCGAGGAGCGAACCCTGCGTCGCGCCGGCCAGGCGGACTTGCGGGAGACGAGTTTAGATGTCGCCAAAGCGACGGAGAGTCGCCGACAGACTCCGGACAAGGGCAACGCGCAACCTTAGTAACACGTCGAGACGCGTTCGCGTTCGCCGCTCGATAGTGGCGTACCGTTTGCGGCGCGATTCTGTGAAACTCGCGATAAAACTGCGGCGTATCGAATTCCCGTCTGGCGGCGCGCCGTTTGAAATTCTTATTCTTCGCATTGCCGCGCCGCCCGGGCGTAATCTGTTTCTCCTCGAAGCGCGACTTTTTTGAAAGTCGCCGCGCTCCTTTTGCCGGCGAGCTAATGCGGCGCGCGCGCGCGCGCGTGCACAAACAAGACGAGCGCGCGCGCCGCTTAAAACACAAGAAAGCGAGCAACGAGACGCCGAAAAATAACGCGCCGCCAAGCCGGCCGGCTGAAAAAAGGCCGGCGGGCCGCGCGGGGCCGCATCTGGACGCAGAAAAACGCGCGCGCCTTTCCTTCTCCCGTCTTTTAATTCCCGTTTATAAGTGCGGGCTATCGCTCGCTCGCTCGCGCGCCGTCGCCGGCCGCTTTTGGTATTCAATGAATTCCTTCCTTTTTCGTGCGCGCGCCGAGCGCCTCCCGCGGAATCGCCCGGCGCGGCCGACGAGAAGCGCGCCGCGCGGGCGAAGAGGACGGAGGCGCGCATAATGCGAGCGGCCTCAGTTTAATAACCATAAATAACGAGCGAGACGGAGGCGCATCGATGGCAGAGAGGCGCGCTTGAAACGCGTGGCCCCCAAGAGGACACGGACGGCGGAGGGCCGCCGACGCAGGAGCGCGCCGGCGCGCGGCGACGCGCGGCGAAAAATCGACACACGTCGCCGGGAAATCCGCGCTGGCATTGACAACGAGCGGCCGGTCGTGAAACTCGCGCGGCGTCGTGTACGGCGCAAGATTTACGTCTACCTGCGCGCCGCGCGATGCACGAGGACGAGGCACGGCGAAAGCGCCGAAGCGCTCGGAAGACGCGCGGCTTCGGCGCTATTTCTTTGAAGCCCAGCGGCGGTCACTGGTACTGGCGTGCCGCGGTTGCTGACCTTAGTCAGTCGATCAAAGGCGCGCCTTTTCGATCGGCGCTTCCCAAAAGGTTTCCATCGCACCTGGCCGACGCGAAAATCGCCGAAAACTTTCGAACGCAACGCGAGCTCACGCGACGCAGCCAATTTCTTCGAGCGAGCGCAGAGATGACTAAATGTTAGCATGCCAATTACTGTAATGAAGCTTTTATGAGGCGCCGAGGTGCGCCGCACCTTCGCGGTGCCCAGATGTATAATCTGTTTGCTTGTCAAGGAAGCCAATGCATGAACACGCAAGTCCAATTTAATTAGAAGCTACCAAGCGTAAAAACAAAAAAAATCTTCGTGAAAATCGAACGAATAAATGTGTACGTTACGTGAACTGCCTTCCGGTTGTCTAAAGTCGCAGGAAATGTGCGTGAAAACACTCGGACTGTTCATCGTCGGTTCGGAGCTTCGAGTCGACTTGACGCGCGCGAGGCGTGGAAGACTTTGCACCTTTCTACCTTTGGAACGCGAGGAAACAACGGGAAACTCTTAGCGCGCGCGCGCGCCACGGCGCATGTCCAAGGGATATTAGACCTTCGAACCTCGAATGGTGGTCCGGAACGTTGACGTGGGCGACGTTGTAAACAAATAAAAAGTTGATTAACGCTAATACGCAATGCAAACTCTTCGGGGAAGGCGGACGGCCGAACATCGCTTAATCAAACTAACAACGGGCCAGAACAACAACGCTGGTAGGAAGAAAATGAATTGCTGCACCGGGGGACGCGGCCGAAGAAGGTGGGCGCGCGCGAAGCGCGCCGGACGATTTTCAGGACGTTTCGTGGACACCCTGTAGACGCTTCGTGGAACGTCGCGCGAGCGAGATGACACAAGAAAAAGAATCAACACAGCGCATTGGGGAAACGCGCGCGCACGTCCGGGGGGGAAATATTAACGTGCGCCGCGTGTTCTTCATCGCGCTCGATGACCTATGTTCGAGCGCGTGTAGTTGTTAGTTAAGTGTATAAAAGGCGGCCGCTTTGATCTTCGCCGACACACGAGTCCCACACGACGAGCCGAACGCCGCCGCCTATATCCGCATCCCGCGCATCTCGCGACCAGAAATAGAAACGCGCGCCAGCCGGATCGCCGCCCCTGCCGTCGCGTCCGAGCCAGCCACTGTCGCTCGGTGATAGCGATAAATTCCGCGAGCGCGGCGGATAAAGAGTTGGCGGAATCGGAATCGACGCCCCGCGAGGAGAGAGCGCCGCCGCCGAGCATCAAAGGCGCGTCCGGACATCAAAGGCGCGCAAAGTGACGGCCGCGCGGGCGACGCGCCGACCGACGATGGAAATGAGTCAGTTTGGCAAGTGAGTAACAACCGAACAACCAAACAGCCAATTGCGACAGTCGCACGTCGGCTGAAAACCGAAACGCGCGCCGGGGCAAAGGGAATGAATCGCGTCCGGCGCGCGCGCCTCTTCGCTCCGAATGAACTTTCACTCTCTGCGCGCAGGTCCTGCCTGGCGATCGTGCTGCTGCTGGCGATGGCGTCGCATCAGCCGAGCGTCGCGGCGATGATCCTGCCCGTAGACCTCGGAGACATGGTGAGTGCCCGCGGCGCTGGCTGCCCGCCGTCGCTTCTGACGCCGCGCTAATCCGTTTACAAGTCCCGACGAATTTACGACGTCCGAACGCTTTGAATTTTCAGTATCCCGACATCAGCCTTGACGATTACTGCCGCTATTCGAGGGACTGCCGAGTCGACAAACGCAACACGGAGTTAATCCACAACCTGGACCGAATACGCGGAATCATGAACCTGGGCTAGGAGCAGCGCCGATCGTTCGCCGAAAACCGATATAGCTTAATCTATGCAAATCCCAGCGCTGAGCGAGATCCATGCACCCGAAGGGCCATGATCTCCGAATTACAATCACAATAAACTTTTCAAGATAAACCGCCTCCCCGTGTTTTCGTACCTGACGTTGACGCGACGCTGACGTTCGCATTGTGCGCCTACTTGCCGGCGCGCGGCTGAATTTAAGAAGTTAATTTCCATATTATCCGCCTATTGGCTTCGAACTAAGCCGGCGGAAAATGGCATTTCGCGTGCGCACGATTGAAACGTTCGGTCAGGTAGAAAAAGCAATTTCGGAGGCCGACGTGTCATTGACAAGCCGCAAATGGCGGAGCGAGGCGAGGCAGAAATTCGTCTAGTTATCGTAAGAATGATGTCATGAAGTTCGGCTCGCCGCGAAGCCGAGAAGCCGCAGCTTGATGCGCTCGAGGGCCGTCGCCGCGGAAGCGCAGAGCGAAGAGCGCGGCGATTTTTCCGCGCCCGCCGACAACGGCGTCGCCGCCGCCGTCGCGCGCGGCGCGCCGCGCATTTGCGAATCCGCGCCGCGGCGTCTTTTAGCACGTCAGCGGCGTCGGGCGCAGATCAAAGCGACGCGGCGGCCTCTTTGACGATTGTGCGCCGCGCGTCGGTCGCCTCCGCGCGCCTACCGGCGTCGACGTGCGGACATAGAAATCATAACTTCCCCCTTTGATGCGGCCGATCGCGTTTTTCGCGACGCGGCAGTTGTTGCCGGTCGGGCGGCGGCGCGCAATTAAATAATTACGGAGCGCGATAAGGCCCGGCGCGGCGACGCGCGATGAACGGGAAGCGGTTCAAGTTGAAGCGACGACGGCCGCCGATGACATGTCGCCGACCCAAAAACGAAATTTATGAATGAGCCCGACCGAAGGCGCGCTCCGCGAGCCATTAATCACTTCTGCGCGCGATCGCTCGGCCGCGCGCGTAATTACGCGTTTACATGCGTGCTTGGGCGACAATCGCGCGCGCGCGCACGCAGTCGATACGAGTCGTATCGTCGGCGCAAACCGAGCGCAGGTCATAGCTTCGCGGCGCGCGCGTTCGATCAGTCGGCGCGACTTGAAAGCGCGGGGCGTCGAGATGGAAAATATTTACAAACGACTCCTTTCTTGGGCCAGTCGAATTCGGCCCGCTCCGCCGCCGTGTCATCTCGCCTTTTTTCGCTCTCTCGCTCTCTGCCTCTCTCTCTCGCTCGCTCCCCGCGCGCGGCGTCGTTGTTTCCGCGCCGCAACTTTATAATTGTGTACATTCGCCGCGCTCCGCAATACAAATAAAACGTATCGACGAGCGGACGCGTGTGTGCCGAGCGGCGCGCCGAGTTTATCATATTCGACGGATCGTAACGTCGTCGCCCGTCGGGCGGGAGTGTTATGTCGGCGTTCGCACGAAACTCCTTTGATCCTTGCGCTCGCGCGAACGCCGCCGCGCGCGAGCGGAAAAAATACCCGCACATGACGCGCCGCGCACGCGGAGCGGAACGCCGCGCCGCGGGCCAGTTTTCGGCGGACGAATCGAGCGCGATCGTCGAGCGATAGCCGGCGATCGCGTGCGGCGGCGGCGGCGGCGACTATGAATAGCCGGCGCGAGATGCGAAAGAGCATCGCGCGTAGACAAACAAATTCTCGGACGCCGCGCTCAATGTTTGCGATGCGACGTGATCTATGATCTACGGCATCGGAATGCGGCTGGACGCGGGCATCAAACGGACAGCCGGCAGGAAGCCGGCGCGCGCGCGGCCGTAAAGTCGCTTCCTCGCCCGCTCCCGTCCGCGCCGCGAAGAGGACAGGCGGAATCTGTGCCAATGTCGCCGCCGCGCTCATTCCGAAAGCGCGCCAGAAACGAAATCCGCGCGCCATTCTTCTGCGGCCCGCCGCCGGCTCATGACGGCGCGCTCGCGTGGCGGAACTACTGATGGGCGCATAATCGACCGACGAGGCAAGGATCGCCGCGCAGAAAGCGCCGCCATGCATGATTTAAGAGCAAAGCAAACTTCGGCGGCGCGCGAGATGATCCGGGAAAACTGCGCGGCGTTGTGTACACACCGGGCGAGACGAGCAGCTGATCAACAATTCATGAGGCAAACACGCGCGCCCCTCGATGCGCTCCAGTGGGCACCACGCGACAACGCGGCCGGGGGCCTTGAGTAAATATCCAGTAACAGGTTCGTGCGGGAACTGTTCGAGGAAACTCTTCGCGCCAGCGCAGCCCGCGCCGCAAACAATCGATGGCGAAAAAGTGGAGATGCAATAGGAGATCGCGCGCTGAAACATTTGAAAGCGCCTCTGTTTTGGACGTTCTTGGGGAGCGCGTAGACGGCAAACATTAGGCCGGTTGCGATGAACATGAAAATGCACTTCCCGAAGAAATCTCGCGGGATAAATAAGCGATGAGGTGAGCTGACGAATTTCGCGCCGCGATAACGCGATCCCGCGAATTCCGATGTTGCGCGCACAATCGATGCGAGCGCAACGCGTGCGCGTCGATGCCGTGATAACAAATTGCTCTTTGTACGACTTACCTAACGAGATATCAAAACAGATGTCGCCCACGCGGGCGATTATTAAATAGCTTCGTTTGTAATGCAAGCGATTCCTATTGGGACGCCGTCGTTGACTATTATTTGATGTGCGTAATTTAATTATGGACGGGTTAGATAAAGTAATGCAATTAAATTTATCGATCGATGCACTCGTGCCGACAAACGACTCATGGTAACGGCAACGGTCGCGGAATAATGAGAGAACTTGAAATTGGTCATGCATTAGTTTCGTTTAGTTTCGGGTTTTCGTTGACTAGGCGTGCATTTGGCGACTGACGGTATGGCGTCTTGGTGTTCTTCAAGTGGTAATCCAACGTGGGTCTTCGCCGGCGCACTAAATTCATTGACGCATTAGTATTTTGCCTCAAACGACAGCAATGCAGCTAAGGCTGCGCAACAGTTCGAGGTACCCTATGGTACCCACGAATGCATCGATAGATAATTTCATGTTTTGAAAGCCGTGGTGCGGAACCTCAATGGGAATAGGAGGATCAAGGGTCCTTTGAAGGATTAAAAAGTATTAGTGAGTGTCGATGTCGCTGGAGGTGGGCCCCCAGAGGCCGTAGGACGCAGTGACAATGCCAGCGGATGCCCGGACTGGCGATCTTTATGTTCGTCGAGTGCGCGCAGCGCACTTCAGATGGTTTTCAATTGAATGAATCGAAGGAATGTTGATTTTCGGTCCGGCATGCGCGGCGAGCTCTTCGCTGCGCGCCAGAAAAAAGCCGATCGCCGCTGCAGAAATGCGCAATAATGGCCCGATTCGACGACGCTAAATTGCGCACTGATTTGCCGGGACGCCGAGCGGTGGCAGAGTGAGTTTTTCTGAAAACGCCGCCACCCGAGCGCTCGCCGGAGGACGCAGCCGACGACGCAGCTGAAGAAACCTGTTCTCGGCGGCGACCGGGGAGTCCGTCGGAGTGTGTGCGCCGGCTAAACATCAACCGTCATCGACGGAACGGATCACACGGCCGACGAAACCGACCCGCCGCACCGCGGACCAAACGCGCCGCGCCGCACACGACGAGGACGGAGCGCGCCGAGCGACGGAGACGGCTCGCCGGCGGAGCGCAAGAGCGCGATGCGCGCAGGAGACGCGCCCACCGAGCCGAACGAATCTACCGCGCCGCAAAGAAAGAACTTGATTATGTTGATGAACAAATGAACATGATGAAGAAGACTATGGGCAAGGCACGGCCGCCGCGCCGGCGGATGGAGGAAGAAAGCGGCGGCCGGCGCGGGAAACGCATCGGGGTAATCACACATCTTATGGGTTATAAATGTGATGTTGATGTCCATGCCCATGTCTAACTTGGCATCCAGAAGCGGATTTTCACGAACCAAGCCAAAGTGCGCCTCCGGGATGCAATCGACAGCAACGAATGCGCGCGCACGCCGGGAAGGTTTGGAGGTACCCTCGTTTCGGCAACGTCCGCGGCGCCAGAAAGCGCCGAAAATTTCTAGAGACAGCCCTGGAATGCCCGTCGGTGTGGAAAAAAGCAAACCCACCCAACCGACATAAGAAAGCCGTCCATCTCCCGTGCGCGGCTCGGTGCGCATAATACGTACGGACACATTCTTGCGGCGCGTTTCCTTCGCTCTTCGCATGCGAGCTGAAAATATGAAAGAGAACACGAGCGCGCGCATTCCGCGGCCGCGAATCGGAAAATCAGACGCGGACAATCGGCGCCGCCGCGCTCGATCGGAAATTAAAGACCGGCGAGCAATTATTAATTACCATTAATTAACTACCACCATGCCGGCGAGTAACTGGCAGCCGGCCGACAGAAAGCGCCGTGCGTGCGCACGCAGGAATATTAATGCGCCGCCTCGTCCGCGGCATTGCAATTAAATTTCATCCGACTTTATCGCAGGATCACAATAATTGCCATGTTGAATCACAACCTTCTCTATACGGGGTTGGCCGCAACTATTTATAAACGCGGAACGCTTCGAAATCGAACGCCGCAGCCGGGCCTCGAGAATTTCGAGAAAATCCACTCGCCGGGATCGAAGCGCTCTGCTGCGATATCGCGTAGGTATTCGAAGGATAGACAAAGCGCCATGGGAAGACCATGAAGACCACTGAAAACCAAGCGCACTGTACTTTCGCTGCCGTCGGGGCATGCAAGCTGTATGGAGCAAGACGAGTGAGCATGCCGACCGGTGCGGCGTCTAAACACAACCGCTCCGATTCTCGGAAATTCTCGGTATCGACGCAACGTTGCTTCTTTCCTTCGTCGAGGCTGAGGAGCCGGCGGTCCCCTTGCGACTCGTGGGTCCCCGAAACGCACCAAAATAGAGCGCGATGCCAAACTTTGTCTAGCAATTGTTCGTCGCGCTCGGCCCCCTTATTTTTATCGTGCGCATCGGGGAAACGGAAAATAATTGACGGAATTGAGTGCCCGAGACGGGAATTGACTTCGACATCATCGACGAAGTCGATCGAGAGCCGACGGATGATTACACAAACGAGCGGCGGGAGCGGCGAAGATAGACGAAAGCCGTTTGTTGACGAAAACAACAGAAACTGCGGCAGCCCAAATGTTTGAGGATGTTTTCCTCGGCGCCCGGCTGCGGGGAGACATAATGGGCAGCGGCCGGACGGGCCGCCGCCGAATTTCTATAGAAAACCGACGCGGCCTGAACAAGGTCGAAGAAAGAGAGTGCTCGGCGACGATTCGAAAACATTCCAAGCCTACATGCATCCGCCGTGCGCGCGGCGTTCGCGCTCGTCGTTACTTTTCCTTTGATCTTGGTCGTCCGCACAGTCGCGACCGTCTGCGCGCGCTCTCATGCGCCGACCCGACCGATCTAACCGAACCAAAATACTCGCGCCGGCCGCAGCGCGCCCGTCCTCGCAACAAATTGAATGAAACTTTTCAACGTCGCGCGGTCCTTGCCGTCGCCGGCGCGCGTGTATTTATGTCACTGTGACTGCGCATAATTGCCGGCGGCACCTAAAAACAAAAGCCCGCGGCGCTCACCTCTGCTACGTCTGATCGACGATTATCCGACAGGCCGGCGCTGGTTGTCCTGCGGGCGGCGGGCGAGACACGGGCGGGCGCATCGACGTTATATCCACATTGATCCTCGGCGATTCGCATTATTCTCACATCGCACTCGCGCCGCGCGCAGGCCGAACGCGCTCGCGTGACTAAATAAAGCCCAATTCGCGACGACCAGCATCGGGCGCATTCACTGCGGATCGGACGCCTGCAGGATAACGAAAATAAACTCGCGGCTCGCGCCGCTTGCGTGTGCGGGGCTGACGTAACGCGCTCGTCGCGGCGCGCTCGGCGGCGTAGGATCGACTGCCGACGCGACTCTCGGCCGCGTTTATCGCGCTGCGTCGTCGCGCGCTCCGTCGACTCGGCGATGCGCCGACGGCGTGGAAGTGGTGGGACGGCGGCCGGCTGCGCCGCTGCGGTCTCGTGCGAGCGGCTGCTCGGTCACTTCAAAGCGCCGATCGCCGCGGCTTTGTGCGCCGAGGAGCGCAAGCGATCGCCACTTGTCTGAGGGGACACCCACGCCCGGTGTCTCCCCGGCGTCGAGACGCTTTTTCATGTCTGCCTTCACCCCTTCGCCGACCAGCACGGCTCCGCACAACAGCTGAGGCACGTCCGCGCACCTCCGGCGCCGCCGAACGCTCCCAGGAAAAGAGCGCAGTGGAAGCGGATCGCGTCCAATTCATTAGGGCAGGCGCGATCCGACCGGTAAAACAACGGTCGGGCTAATCGAATTAACACTTCGACCGGCGGCGGCGGGCGCATCTGCTCGGTCGCATTGCAAACTGATTCGTAATAATAGAGTGAGCTCCTTTGATTCCGAGCCGGCACGCCGCCGTCATCCCCTTTTGAGCCAATTTTCCGCGTGCTTTGCGCGGCGCTTGAGGTTCGCCGACGCGCCGCCCGCCACGCCGCAGAGAGCCTTTGATCTTTTTTTTACAAGCGGCGGGCAGCCGGCGTTTACGCGCCAGCTTTTTTGAATATCAAATCAAAAAGACTAGATTTGCTTAAATCGGTGCCGTTTAACGAGATCAAAGAGTCATTTGTACGAGGCACTCTGGGCGCGCGCACAATACGATTATGCAACATCAAATGGTGCCAAAACATACACATTCGCTGGGTGCATTGGACTATATATATTGTGTTGTAATAGAATAAACAAAGCGCTTCTTGCCTCGCACGGTGCGTGTGTTGCGCTGCACTGCTTGCGCCCCGTCCGTTCTAATGGCCATGTTGTTTCACCCACTCACGATTCGCACCTGCCGCCCGGACCCGATCCCCTATTCGACGAAACAATTAAAATTCTCTTCCGAATAAAAATGTAACAACATTCACCTTAATCGCATAGCCATGACACATGTTGTTAGCGAGGCGTTGCCTAGTTACCGAAACAGCCGGGTGGACAGCGAGCACCACTTACTGACACTCGCATTTTACCGTTTACCGTTTACCGAGACGACGACTTATTTCGCTCCCGCCGAGGGTGTAATTTGCGATTTTTACCGAAACATTTATTTCCGAAAATGGCCCAGCAATCAGAACGCGATCTCCTCGAAGGTAATGATGTTCGGCAATAACCAATAACGCCATTACTCTAATATAACCTCTATCCAGCAATTCGCAAGTCCCTCTACGACCATGGAGTGATGGGCCACTTTAAAGCCGAGCTGCGTGCGTCGGTGATGAACATTTTGAACAGTAGCAGCCACCAGGAGGCGCCTCCAGAGATGCCCCAAGAGACCAAGCTGCTCAATGAGCTGATCAGGGAATACCTGGCTTGGAACGGTTACATGTACTCCGAGCAAGTGCTGGGAGCGGGTGCGTCAATTTTGGAAACGTTTCTTTCTCCGAGAGATAACCTATTTCATTTCCCATTACAGAATCTGGTGATAGTGATATCGCTGTCCGGCGCGAGAACCTCGTCGCCAAGCTGGGAGTAATGGACGACAAAAACACACCCAAAATTCCCCTGTTATACTACCTCCTGTCTGCATTCAAACAATAAGCAACATTAAAGATTTTTATTGATTGCCTTTCAACCGATTTGTTTCATTGCATGTATAATTTGTGTACCGTCAAATTCTGTAGCAGTGGTTTTCGTTTTCTCCAATTAGGGTGCTAGTCAAGTGTTACTTGCTGGGACTGCGGCTGACAACGGCCAGATAACAAAACGCACCACATCTCGGAATTGGCTGAGAGGCCAGGAATTCCCCGCCGTCAGGGGAGTTCTGATAGAGGATCGGTTTCTTGCTGGAGTCCTTTTGAAGCCATGCTCCAGCCTCTTCCAGCCCTTGAGCAGAGGTGCCCGGCTGCGAAGGAGCACATCATTACCGTGAAAATGTGAAGATCTAGCACTCACCAGCAGATGTGCAATGTGCGGAAGGGGTCCGGGCGGAGGGTTCTGGTGAAACGGCGGCCGCAGTTCCTTATTTTGTACGTTGAGGACCAAATAATACATGAAATCATTGCGCAACTTCATCTCTTCGATGCATTTCCTAGATGACACCAGCTTGCGCATCCATCTGACTACCCGCTGCCTCTCCGCATTCGTCTCTAGGTTGGTCAGCATCCGCTTGGCCAGGAATAGATTGTAATTAAAATCATAGTTGAGATCAACAATTTTTTCAACCATTGCTAGAAATTTTGGTTTCGGGAGTAAAGTGTAGATAAAAAGATGTCTGATGCGCACCGACGTTACAATCAATTTAATCTGACTAGTGATGGGTGTGACACGTTGTTAGATCTAAAAAATATATTTCTGTTGTCATAGCAATGAATTTAACAAGGTATGAACAAAATACATTTTAGAAGAATGCTTGCTTTTCAATAGCGTCTAGCCTGGGGCCATGCACAAGATTGCGGTTGCTCTTCAACAACACTTCGTGATGTGCTAATGTTCATCCTGGTGTGTTCATCCTCTTGCTGTTGCCAGGCTGCCTCCGGAGGTGTTTTCGGGGGCGAGTAGTGGAAAGGAGACTTCTGAGGACTCCCAGATGGCTGAGAATTTGGAGGCGTCCCGGGTGGTTGGAACCGTTGACGTCTTTTAGGGACACGTCCTTTACTCTTCTTTTTACCCAGAGTTTCCTTTGACCGCAAAGAGACTTTACTGACTTCTGCGTGGAGTGCTTCCCGGGTTCTATTCGCTTCAATTTCGGCAGCTTGTTGGGATGCCCAAGGAGCTTTCTGGCGACCGGCTTTGATGCTGTTCAGCTTATCCGTAACGCTAGGTTCCGGCGGTACAGGACGCAGGGAAATTGGAGACATGCTCGCCAGTTCGGATTTGACAAGATTCTTAGCCAGAGACTCAGTTAGTTCGTCCAACCTTTCTTCAAGAACCTCCTGAGCAGCCTCCAATATCTTGCGTTTTTCATCCGCCTTTTGCTCCTTTTTGTTAACGCCATCCAGTTGGTCCTTCTGTCGTTTCTTCAATTCTTTCAGGCGCTTCTGGAGCCTAGAGTTTTCCTCTTTCATACGGTCGCCTTCGGACTTGAGCCATTGGTATCGGTGATACGCTTCTTGGCGTAGAAACGCTTCCATTTCGTCCTGATCTATATCAACCTCAGCTGCCGGAAATAATTCATCCAAATATCCCTCTCGAGTGTAAAATAAGTCAAAGTCAAATTCTGGACACATATCAAGCACCTCATTCAGCATCCGTTGCAGCTTGTCCTCATTGATATTATTTCTCTCGGTGGTGTATTCCTTGAGTTGGACCTGTTCGTTTACTAGGACATCGCTGACGTCTTCGGTCATAGTTTCGTAAATTTTACGAGTCGTGGTGCGAAACAACGACATTTCATCGCCGAGAACTGTTCGTAGAGTTTTGCCATTGTCCGCAGTGGACGGAGCAACCAATCCAATGAATTCGTGAGCGTTCGTAGGTCTTTCTCGAACGCTGTTGACTATCTCTTTCAATTTGTTGGTGTCTTCGCCTTTGGGCTTGTTGCGTCGGATAATTTTCTGTTTCTCTTTCTCCTCTATTTCGAAAATTCGTCAAGAAGTATTTTGCAACAACGAGAAAACTGAATACTCACGTTCCATAAAAGATGTGGGTGGTGGCAGAGCAAGACTGAAGGCTGGTAAGGCAGAGACATCCGGGGCCTTTGGTTTTGCTTGTTTGCTTGCTTGCTTGCCTGCTTGTTTCTTTCCGGGCGCTTGCGCGCCCCCCTTGCTGAGTCCACATTTGGAAGGCAGCCTAGACTTATTCCCTCCCGGAGGGTACCTACCCGAGGCTCTGGAAGACCTCGGTGGTTGTCCACCCGCGGCTTGCATTTGACTCATTTTGAGTCTTAGCGGAGCTTGCAACAGCTATACATAACCAAAAAATGTCCAATTACACGTCACCACAGAAAATACTCCTCACACTTACGTGTACAAGACACAGCAACAGCAAGCCAGGACAACGATAGTAGTCACCGATACGTATAAAGCAATCATTCTTCTAAAAAATTTACTTCGTTCCGGGAGAGAGAAAAAACGTGAACGCACGCAGCGACTTGAATTTATTCAATCGAAATACTGAACATTATTTACAGGCATTTCCGTGACAACAAATTGCTTTTGTTTTAAATGAACAAAATGTATCGCAAAAACCAATTATAGAAGTAGGCGTTGATAGAAACAATACTTTTGATAAAATACTCAAACAGAATTTTCACCAATCTGCACTGTCCGAATCCAGTTGTTTTTTGCTCCTCGTCGTCCGGTTTGTTTATTTGCACACTTTTACTTTGGTACGCCTCCAGCGTCTTAGGAACATCTTCAGGCAACTGTTCTTCTTCAGCGTCAAGTTCTGCTTGTCCGCTAACGTCCTCCATGTACACGTAATCTTCTTCAAGCACGTCGACCATCGCCCCCATGGATAGGTCAGTCATCTCGTCACGGAAGACCACGCTCTCCTGATACATGGAAAAGCATGTGCTGGGATCCAGGGTCATGAAGGCTGTATCAAACTCGGAAGTGGTTTCAGTCAAGTCAGCATCGTAACTAAGGTCTGTTGTTGCATCACTTAAATGGTGTGCTCGATAAAGCGACCGCACTGAATAAGATTCATGCTCTGTGTCTATTAATGGTACATGTATTCTAGAGGAAGACACCTCTTCAGGGTACAATGATTGGGAGTTATCGTCATAGCAGGTGTTAGCAAAGAGAAGCTCGCTGATATCTTCCATGTTTTGATAGACTTGGTGAGCGTTTGATGATAAATACAAATTGGACGTCAATGGGAAGGAGCATTGATTGCATTGGCTGCATTGGTTGGGACAAAGGACGGGGACAACGCACGGAACATGGACTACTTCTGAGTGCACTTGAAATGGAGCCGCACACCCGCTGGGCATCCATGAGACTTGATTGGCCGTGCTTTGATAATATGAAGCCGAGTTTCTGCCTTCGTAAGCCATCTTCATCCAAAGCGGGCTTTCAGTCTGTCTCTTTAATCATGGCAGATGAATTCTTACAGGAACATTTCGGGATAAACGCATGCGCAGATTGACGCTGTCTGGAAGACTAGATTATTAGAACAACATTGTTGTGACAAGTGTCACATATATCGCTTTAGTCAGATTGTTGTTTCACGTATTTGCTGGAATCATCCTCTACTGCTATGCACTTATAGTCGTGGATAATAAAATTATTATAACGGGGTTGTAAATTTTGGTAAGACGACAAGAATGCAAGCCATTGGAGCAAATGGGCCACCTATCAGGCAATCAAAATTATCAGCTAACAAGATGAAAACGACATCAGCTCCACGGTATATGCAAGTTTCCTGCCCCGCCACATATGCAACAAGACAATCGCAGAAACTAGAAAAGACCTCCATGGAACCATCTAGAATTGAGCCTGCGTACTGCATGTTACCCGTCGTGTACCTACCTCAAGCAACAGACATGAAAGTGCCACTCGCAAGAGCCAGACATCTTCCAGGAGTTGCAACCCCTCAAGAACAGTACAAACAATCTAGGCACTTTCATCCTTCTTCAGCTCCAGGAAGATTGCAAATGAGAACCGAAACCACTCTACAACGCACGGTCATGCATCGCACTCCTTTTCCAGGACAAATAAACTTTAGTTCACGAGTAAAGAACAAGAATACAAAACTGGGAAGCGTTTTAGAAGAAGTTGCATCCGATCCTGATGTAACAGTTGACAGAGAAGTGGCGCCCGAGGTGATCGAAATAAAGAAGGCGAGAAGGCCAGAGACTACTTTGATTCATGATGTCCGTCGACGACTTTTGGAAGCTTTGCACATGGTAGATGTGCTTCACAACGATCGAAAAGTTCTCAAAAGTATTGGCACACAATGCGAACCTACTCGGTTGACGCTTGACAACGGTCACCGGTTCAACTATGTTACCCGCCTAGAAGCATCGTTCAAAAAAATGAGGGAATACCTTTCGCTATAGCAACCACCAATATGACGTGAAACATTCTGACACTACACTTTTTTCCTTGAAGTCATTTGTAACGAACGCAAAATTATCCCAGTGCAATAAAATTCTATTACTACAATATTACCTTTTTCTATTCTTTACAATATCACTTTCTTTTGCAAATACAACTATAATGGCGCAAAAGGAGGAGGAGAAATCAGAGATTCAATCAAAATCTCAGTCTTCCCATTCATCTTCACCAGCAGCAAAATCTGAATCGAACCAAAACGAAACGTTAAGTTTTTACATGAAATTTGCAAAACCACTCATTTGTGCTTTACCGGATGCAAGCGGTAATTATAAAAATTGATTTTAATAACTGATTGAATTTAATGTTGATGGCTTTTTACAGATAAAACGACCGCATCTGCATGGGTACATAAGTTAAGAAACGACGAGTCTTCCGTGGAGCTTCGTACCAACTACCTGAAGCTTCTTCTTTTCGTACTGCACCGGAGGAAACTTAGTGGTATTTTTAGCCAAGCCCCAGGAGATGACCAACTGGAAGAATTGCCTGACGGCACCAAGGTTTGACGCGTATGTTTAAAATTTTCAGTAATTTTATATGTAATTATATTTCCTAGATAATCGATCTGGCTAGGGATATTTTACAATCGGAGCATGAAGATAAAGAAAAGCGCGCAGAAAGGAAGCAAGGAGCAGGAGATTTCCCTGCTTATGACGTGGACGTTTCTGCAGACATGAAGCAATATGCCGCATGTCAAGAAATACCCGGTTTTGGTACGCACATATTTTATGCCATGTCCACAGAGCCCATACACGCCTGGGAGAACGTTGATACAGGCGTGTTGTCCAAGGAATTATTGGCAGATAGTGCTAAAATGTCGAAACCGAGTCCATCTAGTTTGTCCTTGAAATCCAACAAATCGAAGTCCTTAATGGAAGCAGAAAAACAAGCAGCTAAGTCTCCAAAAGCCAAGTCTTCACCTGTGCAGCCATTCACTCCTCTTGCTACCAAACAGGCGAGTCCTTCCGATCGGAAACCCATCACTTGGGGTTCCAATTTACTGGAAGTGAATGAACCGCGTGAAATACCCGAAGTCAAAGATGATGATGACTTAGGTACTGATGGCGATTTAAATTGGATCGCCAATGCGGGGTTGGCGGGTACCAGTTTCCCCGGAGGCGAATTTGGTTCTCCAATTAACTTATATAGCAGTCCACCAGGCACACCAGTCGACAGAAGGACAAGCCAATCACCTCGTCAACAACGTTCCCCAGGGCCTATGCCTCAATTATCACCAAGACCACCATCGAGAGCAGATGTTGAACACGACAACTTGTTGGATGTCAGCATGCCGGATGATTTTCAAAATTCATTATTGGAATCCATGGCTCCGGATGCTCCCAGAACTCCTCAAGCACAAAGCCAACCTGACGATAATATGCCCAGGTCACCACACACTCCCAAAACTCCACCAAAGTCTCCACCAAAATTGCTGCCTCAAGTCAGACACATTAGTATGAGCTCCAGAGACGAGGAAGCCAGGAATATTATTGAAGAGGCTAATAAGTTATTGGAGGAACAGGAAATGCGAGTGAAGAAGTCGGAGTCTCCAAAGAAAAAGTCGAAATTAAAGTCACCGTCTATGCCTCCTTCAAGCCCACGTGAATTGTCTCCTGCCCGGAGGTCTCCAGCTGCTAGTAGTCCCGCTGGAACGAGAACTATGGCAGAGTTGTTCCCTGACATTGAGGATGCAGATGCAGACGATAATTTCCTTTTTAACGCACAGCCAGAATTAGTCGAATTGGAATACTTGGACGATACCTTAAATACTGATATCGAGCAACTTATTGGTAAAATCAAGAATGAGTTCGCCTTGGAAGCAGATGCGATGCCTATCGCTTCAGGTGTTCCCGTCACGACTCCATCTGGACTGGCCACACCTCTCAGAGGAAACCAATATGGTGCTAATGTGCCCATAATCGAAGATGATGATCAAGCACCTGATCTGTTCGATTTATCATTATCGCCCGAGAGCAATGCAAGGTATATATCAGAACGGGAAGACTTTGGATTGATTCCGTTGGCGTCTGAACAAAGAACGCCATCGCCGAGAAGATCGATTTTGATTAATACTCCATCTCAAACACCTAAAACTCCGAAAACTCCGAAAACTCCTAAAACTCCTAAAACTCCTAAAACTCCTAAAACACCTAAAACACCTGAAGCACAACGTGAAAAAACCCCTTCACCAAGGAGGTCCGAGACCCCTCCGAGGGAGAACAGAGAAGACAATGAAGAAGATAATGTAGAAGCACAATCCGGGGCAATGTATGACACTTTAATTGCTCCTGAGGACTCACAGCCAACGGACACTCATGATACAACGCCTTGTTCAAATGTGCCTGCTTCCATGTCTCCTCAATACAATTTGGGATGGGTGACACCACCACACCTAAAAATTCAACCAGAAGAGGAAGAAGAACCTATGTCTCCTGCATTCGGGGCTAATCTTGGACTACCCAGGCAGGGTGAGTTTCTCTATGGCGAAACGTTTCCGGACATCCTACCGCCAGACACGCCGCCGAGAGGCCCAGAACCGATGAGTTATGATGAATATATAGATCCTTTCAAGAGTGATGCCGGTTATGATGACCTTTTAGATGAAGAAGAGCCTCTCGTCGCCAAGTTACAAGCTCATGAATGGCACCCTTATAGACCACGGCAGTTTTCCATTAAGGTTGGCGTCCGAGCAAAACATGTCATTTTGCCACGAAAGAGTGCGCCGCCAAACGTTGAAACAATATCAGAAGAAGCAGAATATTATCACTTGAAGACTCCTCCGCGCACACCAGTGCAGCCAGTTGAAGTTGATTATGGAGCCTCGTACATGTTACCTTCCAGTGCCAGACAACCAAGGCAGAGTATTCCAATGGATGAAGGACCGCCTGAAATGTCCCCGAAAAGAACACCTGCAAAGTCAAAATCTCCTAAAAAATCACCCGATAAAGTCGAAGCTTCTAGAAGTGTAGAAGCCATGGCTGTTTTGCAAGAAGTTCAAGAGCATATCGGTGATAAACTTGATAATACACGACAGTTAGCATTGATGGAGCACGTTGCAGAGGTTGTGCAGGCGATTGAAAATCAAACACAGCAACCTACGCAAGAGCAACATCAACAAGAACAACAAGATCAGTATAGTCATCAATCACCAGTAAGACCGAGAACGCCACCGAAATCGCCCCAAAGACCGACAACACCTCAGCGACCAAAAACACCAAGGCAATCTCCCGCAGGACCGACGTCCCCGCGTCCTGAAACACCGCAGGGGGTTTATCCCCAAGCGGATTTCTTAATGGAAGGCACACCACCGCAAGAATTTTCTGATATGGATGAAATAGATGCAATGTCTCCGGGTAGACAATTTGCAAGTCCAAGGACACCCAGAACCCCTATCTTAGAAGCAGCATCACCACCTCGTTTTGATGAAATGGAAATGATTGACGCGGCACCGCCTCCCTCTTCACCAATGCAATACCAAACCCCGATAAGACAACAAACTCCTCCTAGACAACAGCTGCAATTTGATTTTGCCGGACCTGTAGAAGACTTCATGCCAGAATACAGACCTTTAGGTGATCAAGGTATCCCGGATGCGTCGTTTCCCCGAGATACGAGCGCGAATGTTGAACAGTCACCAAGACAACATGTTGAGACCATTGACACCAACCTCTGTGACGCAGTCTCGCAAACAGTCCGTCATACCGAGCGCGTGACAAATCAATCGATTAGCACAGATCCCACAAATTCTGAGCAAATATGCTCAGATCCTAAATCTGAAGTGACACAAACCGATGAGGTATCGGTCGTTATGACTAAAAGTGGTTCACCCATTCGAACAACGACACATATTTCGCAGGAAACAAATTTTGATATGGCTGAAACGCCCGAAGTACAACAAAGTGGTGCGGGTGAAAGGAGCGAAATTATTGTGGAACAGGTTGAAGTTCAAACTGTCGAGCCAAGCGAAGCCAGCCCTGAAGGGACTCCATCATCAAGACAAGTTAAGAAGAGAATAGTTCAGCACACTGGTGCTAGTAGTCCTGAAGCAGCTGCTCCTGGTACTCCCCCAAGAAGACAAACTCCTGGGCCAACATATCAGCAATCAACACCAGTAACCCCACCACCAGATGATTTAATGGGTGTGGAAGGATATGTCCAATATACTCCAAGACGTTACATAATGGATGACAGCTTTGAGGGTGGAAACCTGCAGACGCCTATGCAGTTGCCGATTCATATTCCTGGTTGGTCTACTCCGGAACACTTAAAAACTCCGAGAACTCCAGAAATGTCACCGCCGAAATTCCCCTGGCTAGTCCCGGTAAGATATCCAGGTGCGCTCGACCAGGAAACAATGCCTGCGTACTATGAGGAACCTGGCAGTCCTGACTCTTCGTGGTACGCTCCCACTGCCCCGGTTCCATCGCCTCCTCCAAGAAGTCCGGTACATAAAAAGCACGTGATGAAAATTCATCGCAGTCCAGACGGCGTTACCACCACCACGACTGTTGATACTGTGGAGTCGATAGAGCCGTCTGCGCCTTATACCACCCCGAATCGCAATATTGCACAACCCATTGTTCCATCTCCCTCTGCGCCACCAATGACACCATCTCGCAGATCTCCATATGCTAATGTACCGATGACACCACCGGGGCAAATGATACCAACTCATTACTCACCACTTCCACAAGGCTATTCACCTGGCGCAATATGGAATCAAACTTCACCCAGGCAGCCACTTCTTCAAGAATTTTCACCACAATACTTTGACGAAGCGGCGTTCGATATGGAAGGAGCGGCTCAAGGAAATGTGGAGCCTTCTTCAAGTCCATTCACAGATGTGGTTTACAATCCTCCACCTATTAGTCCTCCAGCTGGCCCATACGCAAATCTAACATCGCCAAGTCAATACAAAACACCTCCATATACGAAAACTACCTTCGCCGCCCCTGAAGAAGCACCATGGTATAATATTGAACAGATCGATTTTCCATCGGAAGATGAACCGCCCGGATCAACTTCACCACCAATACAACCCTATACCTTAACATCTCCTCCAAGAGTAGATTATTTTGATATTATTGATGTCTGTAACAGACCAGGACTTGAAACTGAGGAAGGTTTAGACCTGTACAGCAGTCCTCCAAGAGAACAAGCTCTTCCTCCTGAAGCGCAATACAAATCGCCGTACACGCCACGTCTGCTACGTGGGACTGATTGGGATTTATGGCCAACTCCACCTTCTGGTAGAGTCTATACTCCAATGCCTAATTTACCTAGTCCAGCTGGGGATTACGATCCTCTAGACCTAGAAGGTGGTTTCGAAAACTACTATGATTCGCTGAATATGTCTGATTCGTTTCAAGAAGCAGGTGCAAGTATCCAACCCGTAAATCAGTATGACATGTTCCCAGAAGCGGGCCAACAGCAAACTAATGCCTGCGGTTATGGCCAATCGCCGCAGGGCTCACCATTTGGCCGAGAGAGGCGAAGATCAAGGAATAAAACCCCAGTTCCCGATGCTGCTCCTGAACCAGATTCCCAATACGAGATGTATCAGCCTGTCTATGGTCCTAGCATAAATCAGTACTCTCCAGGAATGGGTGGGCAGTTTGCAGGCTATGATCAAAACATCCAAGCCCAACAAGACCAATATGGCAGAGATCCACGCGCGGAGAATGTGGAATCAACTCCTAGACGGACAACAACTACGACCACCACCGTAACGGAGATATTCTATGATGATAATGTACCGTCACCTGGCCAGGCGCAACCGGATTTCACGATGCAGTATCCCGATCAAAGCGACCAAATCCCTTCATTCGGACAAGGATTCCCGATATCACCTGTAAATCGAGGAATGCTCCAAGGCGAACCTGAAATAATAGAATATGAAGCGCAGCCATTCTTATACGCATCACCCGAAGGCAATAACATCAGTGGTGAATGCCCCGGTTATGTCAGCGATAGCAACATTGAAGATGAAACTTCCCCGGATCTAATGTGGTCCTCTCCTTAACTTCACTATGAAGACCGAACGCTTGAGTAACCCTTTGTGGCCCCACGGGCGAAAGAATAGAAAGATGTATTATATTGTTTAAAAAATTTAACATGCAATAAACATTCTTTGATAACCACCAGTCAAAATGGATAATTTTTCCTGTATAACTCATGTTCTGATTATATGGTTGATCAAGATTGAGTATCCACGCAAACGAACAACTATAATCTGTGGTGAAGCGGGTTTCGGTCGGCGCGGCAGGAATCTGCCAACGATAAGGTCTCAGCCGTCTCAGCCGCGTCGGACTAATGTGTGGCCGGCGGAATGGTGCTTGTCGCTGCGTGTAGATGGCGCCAGCTGGTGTGCAGAGTCCTCAAGTTATGATGGAAGCCAGAACTGCCAACTGTAAATTCCTGGTTACTTTGTTGGTTTTAGTTAGAAACTAGACACCGGAAGTTGACAAACTTGGAGCGCTGCGGATTGGTAGAACCGAGTTAACCTCGTAAATCAAACCGCAGCAGTCAGTCATTCCGCGGCGTGCCCGCTTCGGGGCAACATCGGAACAAAGTCTCTCCCCGGGTCAAAATTTCAGTGCAATTTCGGATAGATATCAAAGTTATAGTTCCCATTGTGGAACTATATTCCAAAATGCGTTTTAAATTTCAACAGTCTTGGTAACCCCCACATTCTGGCAGCGACCTGGTGGTGTGCCGTTTTCAATGACGAAGATAAGGGGAATTTAACCTACCAACAACACCTGGTAAGTCGCAATATTAGTAATTGTCTTTCATCGTCCACGACTCGACACGAACTACTACAATAATAGGTATCATGGCGGTACTTCGAAAAATCGACGGAATTAACATCAAA
>JARRAA010007686.1:0-10903 GCA_030557295.1 Ecitodaemon sp. MM-2014
AGGTTCGTATAATTTGGATTCTGTGGATGGCATCTGGTTAGGATTGGAAAAATGACTTTTGCTTATAATTTTACCCATAACTTACTACAATTGCGTTTAGATTTTAGATGTTTTTATCGTTTAATGATTTACATTTTGTAATACGATTATGATGAACCATTTTTTAACTGAATAATAAATATTGTAATGACTGCTAGATTATTTTTCCAGTAATAAAAAAGGAATGTAGGATGGTTGAGATCCAGAAGATCCTTGATTATAATCATAATTTGATGGTCCAAAATACTCGAAGGAATTTGGATCTACTCCAAAACGAGTAAAGTCATTTTGACTAATTGTAAGAGTTTTATAAACTCTTCCAGGATGGCTAAAATTGACAATGTTCCAGTGACTTCTAGGTTTTATTTCTCCCAGTAATATTGACTATCGTCAAAACGATCGTAAGACGGTTGAGAACCATAAGATCCTTGGTTGTAATCATAATTTGATGGTCCAAAGTTTGGATTTTGACCAAAACGAATGAAATCTGCTGGAAGATTATAACTTGGGACGTCTTGATCATCTCGACCGTAACCATCCTGGCCATATTTATTATAATATCCATAACCATGTCCATGACCATACGGTCGTCTATCATAAGGACGCTGTCCATAGCGATAGACATGATGACCGTAATTAGCTTGATCGTAGTTTGTAGTTGGATCTAATTGACCCGGAGCGTAACCGCCTAATTGACCAACTCCTCCAAAGCCTTGTCCTTGACTTTGACCTTGACCTTGTCCAGTGACTACGCCTTGACCTTGATCATAGGTAACGCCACCAAAACCATTACTGCCAGGGTTTAAATTTTGGCCGTTTTGGAATGTCTGAGGGCCATAAACTCCTCCAGGAAGGTTAAAACGTTGTCGGTTTTGATCGTATATCGAATACATTGGTGGATTTTTAGCTAAACCATAACCATTACCTCGAACGTAACCAAAACGTGTGTCTAGGTTTGGATCTTCAACTATCTTAGCACGTTGAGAAAGATTTGTCGGAGCCAGGTCAGGTTTCAGAGCCAAATCATCGCCAAACACCATATTCAAGGTGTGCACCATAAACAATGCCAAAAGTAATGTTTTAGGTGTTCTTCCCATTGTACACTAAAAGTAATTCAGATTAGTTTATGTCTTTAAGAACTACTTTTTAGAAAACTTACCATTTTCAAGTGTTTATTGTTAAAGTACAAGAACAACTGGTCTCGAAACACGAGACAATATGAATTTATACCTTTTTACACAAATAATCAAAGAAAAAAATACTGTGCAATCATAACAAAACCAGTTATTACTTTATTACAGAGAAGCGGACACATTGTTTATTGTATTGTCATGCCTTAATAAGTGGAGAATCGTTCAGAGGTCAACACATTTGCTGTTCGTTACGCGACTAAAAACCAATGCCGAATTCAATTTCACCGTGTCCATGGTGACCGTGATCATCATGGTGACCGTAGTGATGGCCGTATCCACCATGATGGCCATAATCATCTCCATGTCCTTCATAGTCTTCATAGCTTCCATGATGATGGTGGTGATGATGCTCACCGTAATATTCTCTAGCTGTGCGCACTAAAGGTGGTCCCGACGGTACATTTTTACGAAAATTTCCTTGGGCAGTCGTTAGGGCCATCAAGACCACCACCAAAGTCACAAAGAACACCTAAAAGTCGATGGTCAAAATCATGTATATTCGTAATGTTTGTTCAAGACTTACCAGCTTCATGTTGAGTACTCAAAACAGCAAATCAATCGAATGATGATTCGTGTCATCGCCATCGATATTTATATGATACTACCAAGAGAAGATAAACTTAATTGATTTAGAACGCGTCAATTAAAAACACGTTCAGGTGCATTTAATTATGGAATTCCCTAATGCTCCGAATGTGCGCTATCGATGTCATTACAAGAAACAAGTTTGAATAATCTCATTGTCAACCGTTCAGTGTTCTATGACTTCTTCGTCGGTTGAATGGTGAACGTTTCAAGGTCGCTGGGCGACAAACACGTTGCTGCATTTTCGGGTTGAGCATTTTCTTTATCCTCCTTGCTATTTGGATGAAGTAATGCATTGTGGAGGCCCAATACCACTGTGATTAAGATCGCGGAGACCGCTAGGATTAGATAGAAGAAAACGCCGAGGACCACGTGAAGGATCATTAGGCACGTTGACCAGAAGTTGTCCGATGAGCACAGGATAAATATAAATTTAACGAAATCCACCATACTCTAAAATGATAAAGTTTAGAACGATTTTTTTGGGAGTTACGGAATGTTTACCCCGAAAAGTTGTCTTATATATACCCTGAAGTTAATTTTATATAGTTTGAGATCATCCACAGATTCCGAGTTGTCCAAATAATGTTGCAGGAGCTCTCGAGTTTCTTCATTATCCAAAACGCGATATTCCGAGCAGTCGCTGCCCTCGACACATTCTGAAATTAACATTTCTTTTAGTTCGATGATACTAAATCAACGCTATTATTTAGAATTAAATTAGGAATGAAAGTTTTATGACGAAAACGATTTTCTTTGTGTTATTGCTAATTAGCGTGCTTGGTAAACATCATGAATGGCGCTTTAATGTGACTAATCGCCTTAGACAATTAGCAGTTTACTATGTGACTAACACCTACTAAACTTAAAACATAGCGATTTAAAACTGTTTATAGATTTCAAAAAATTCCCAGAGATATCTTCACCTTTACCCATGATTTCGTTTCCTGTTCGACTTTGCATCGGCGTCCTTTGAGGTAAATTATTCTCGCGCATCATTTTCCATTTATTCAAGGATATGACAGTTGTCTCTTCGTCGAAGGTCGAACTGAGCGTTCCATCCGTGGAACTGAGAATAGGATCGGATGCTGTGAACGATTCCGAGACGCTCGAATCTGAACTCCTTCGATTTAGTTGTATCATTGTGAAGTACAAACGATGATTTTTAGAAACGTTCGAACATAAAGTAAATTTTGGATTAATCTAAGCGGCTAACTTGAAATTTGGAGGACACTGATCTGCGAAGTTTGATAGACAAGATTGAGTCAAACTGACAAGTGAAAATTTAACAAAATCCTAATGATTAATCGGAAACAACGAACGTCTACATTTACATCTATACGGACATGCTAATTGAAGAATCCGGCCGTAAATACCAAAAAATAACTTGCTGTCTCATGCTGGATATCCTGCAGAGTGTTAATGAACGTGCACGACGCTCTGGAACAACCGAATCATGTAATTCGACAAAAAAAAATCGAAAGTTCATCGCGTCGGTCCGAAGGGTTATCAACACGCGACTCATCGCCGCGTTTAGTCGGAAATCTCTTGACATTGAACCGGGCATAGGATGAAATTGGTCGTGTTTACGACGCGCCGAAAGTACCGGAATGAACCGCTAATTGCAAAAACAAATGCCGTATAAAGACACGCATTGTTTTTACGCCGCGCGTACAAAAGTGAAAAGTCGCAAAGTGAGTGCGTTGCCGTCGGAAGATTTCGCATGTTTTTTGCAAGATATATAAAACCATCGGCGTGCGGCATTTGGTCATTCTTTACACATGCACACTACGAGATCAACCACCTTCGACTTTACTCCTTCAGACCTAGAACAATCTAACAATGAAACATGTAAGTTCCCATAATAACTAACTACATATTTTAGTGCATAATTGGTTCCCTACTTTATAGATACTCCTTGTTAGTATCCTTTTCTTTATGGGTCACTTGATTGATACCGTACCATTGGAATCGACAACAATCCAACCGTTTTCGTCGACTTCCCAAAATGTCTACGTCTTGTCCGCGCTGGAGCACCACGAGGAAGTGCCCAGTAACGGCATCGAACTAAAACCAGACGATAAACATACAGATATCCCAGATGATCATATCCTCAAGAAGAAAATCGTCGCTCTGCCCATCAACGAAGTGAAAGATAACATCAAGGTGTTAACCAATGAACAAGGCCAAGCCATTCTAGCCCATTCAACGGATACCTCCGATGAGGACATGGACACAGCTGCGTCGTCCATCGTCTTCAGGCCTTTGTTCACCTACAGGAGGCAGCAAGCAGCCAGGAGGCGTTTCTACGTTCCTTGCAGAACCTATAACTACAGGCAACAGGCGCTTAGCAACCAGGAATATGTTCCCAATTGTAACCGCCGTAAATATTACTCCCAGGACAGCACAAGGCAGAACAATCGTCCCTACAGGAACACCCTGTCTGACGGACAACCCGCCTGGTACAAGAACGCCCAGTACCCAGCATTGATTTAAGAATAACTTATTTATATTTAATCGAGTTGTCATAGCCAACTGCCATATTGTTTATTTATATTTATATCTGCTACTTATCGATATTTGTTAATGTCAAATTTGAAGTAGTAAATGAAGTATTTATTTTTGCAACAAACCCACAAGCTTTCAAAATGAATTTTGAAGATACCGCTGAAGCGGAACATCCTTTGGAGAAGCCAACTGTCGATCACGCTCCGGAAATTGATAACGTCCATGAGGCACCAGTTAAGAATCGAGTGTTCCTCAACCACGTCGATCAATACAACGCGAGGCACATCACAGAAGTATCCTACACTTACCTGGCATAGTTTCGACTAAAAATCTACCCAAACCTTTAGTATCTTACAGACCAAACCATGGGAAGCTTCAAAGAAGTAGGCAACGAAGCGCTGGGCGAAGGCGAAGGCGAAGAGGAACCCAAAGTGGACCTGCACCCAGTTCCCGAAAACACCGAAAAATACGAATGCATCGGCACCTTGAAGTATCGCTTCGGTCGCCAGACCGAGGACATCGCGTACACGGTCAGCGAAGCTGACCAGAAGGTGCTGGACAAAGAAATATTGAATGCTGGTTTCGTCATCTACGATATCTCCCACGATCCCGGAGAAATCCCAAAGGCTTTGAATGCTTTAAACGTGCTCATACAAGAGATCGAATCCGTCAAAGAGATTGGACCTAAAACATTCCAAAGATTCGATAGGAATTTCGTGTTTATATTGATTTCAAACATCCTCACCTGGGGCAAGACCAAACCCATAGTTAGAGATGATCCAGAGGTGCCTTTCACTGAGGCGGATTATAAAAAGAGGAAGGCGTGCCCGAATTACAAGGAGCAGATTGCCTGTGAGCGAGAAGTCGTTTTGAAAGGACGCAAAGTATGGAATTACTTTATAACTCACAATCGGGATATTAAACATGACTGTGTTTCAGTATAAGGACGTTCTGAAGACTTACGTAGTATGTTGCGGTATTCCTTATGGTTTCGACGAAGATATCCTCTTCCCATTCTTTAAACTGGCCTGGGAGAGCAAGGATCTTCCCATATTATTGCCTGGAACTAATTACATACCATTAATTCATATTCAGGACGTTGCCAAGTATATTGTCCTGGCATAATTCCTCAGAAATAACCTAAAATACTGTCCTTTTAGGGTTATCCATGCCATCCTAGAACTGCAACCCAAAAAGCAGTACATCCTTGCAGTGGAACAGATGCCATCTCGTTTGGGGCGAATTATGCGCGCATTATCTCGTGCAATGGGCAAGGGTGTGAAGGAAATACCCAAGGAAGAAGCTTTCCTTTATAATTCAATAAATGTCCGTTGAATTCCATCCTTATTATTTAAAATTGGATAAAATAACAATCGTTTATCATTTTCAGCAAAACCTCTACGACATCTTGACTCTGAACCTAAAAATGGAACCCGCGTTCATCCTCGATGAGCTGGGACTAGAATATAAATCCGATCTTAGCATGGTCCAAAACATGCACAAGATAGCAATGGAATTCCGCGTCGCTAGAAACGTGATTCCGATGAAGATCGTCGTCCATGGTCCTGTCGCATGTGGCAAGACTTCGTTGGCCAACCACCTCGTTGAGTATTACGGGGTGCATTACGTTAACGTCAGGACCATGATCGATGAGACGCGGGAGAATCTCAAGGATCGGATAAACGCAGAGCTGGAATTGCGTAAAACTAAGCTCCAGGATCAGGGTGACCAGGCGGATGACGAAGTGGGCGAGGAAGGCAACGAAGAGGACGATTATGAACCAGTCGTGGATGTCGCAAGCCTCGAAAATAAACTAAAGACTTTGGAGACGACGCTGGAGAATAACGACAACATGCTACCGGATGATTCCGTCGCCAGATTGATGAAGCAGTTCCTAGCTAGCAACCTTTGCCAGAATCAAGGATACGTCTTGGATGGATATCCTAAAACAATAAAACAAGTGATTACATCGCTCAATTGCTTAGAAGATAGTTTATTACCTTGGCATCTCTCGTTTTAGTGCAAAGATTTATTCGGAGCCGAGCTTGACGGCGGTAACTTCGGTGGGGAAGGTGCTGGTGACGAAGAAGAGGAAGAATTATCACCTGGGCGCTCCACGGTGCCCCAATTCATCGTCTCCTTGGAAGCATCCGACGAATATCTGATAGACATAATGATGAACTATCCGGAAACGAACGACAGGGTGTACGACGAAGAGAACATGATCAAACGCTTGAAGTTCTTCCGAGAGAACAACACGGAGGACAACACCATGCTGAACTACTTCGACGAGCACGAGATACATCCGTTCATCATCAACATGATGAACCTTATTTCGTTCGACACGCTGTTCGAGAAGATCCACGATAAATTCGGACCTCCCTTCGGCTTTGAACCCACTCCCGAGGAGCAGGAGGAGATATTGAGGTGTCAGGAAGGAGCAGCTAACTTGAGGGCAGAGTTAGATGCAAACGAAAAGGAGGTCGGTACATTTGTTAGTTACTCTCACTCTAAAACATAATTATTCTTAAAGATATTGGAACGCGAAGCGCTGGAAGCTTATGAAGCCAAAATGGAGGAACGCCTCCGCACCCAGAACGAACTACAGAAGGAAGAAGAAAAATTCTTGGCCGTACAATGCGAGCCATTAAGGCACTACATAATGATGCGCATCTTTCCGACGCTGACCAACGGCCTGCTCGAAATCGCCCGCACCAAGCCGCGCGATCCGGTGGATTACCTCGCCGAGTATTTGTTCAAGAACAATCCGGAGGGCAAGATGTTCGACCCGACGTACACCCACCGTCGCGAGTCTCTCCAGGACGAGCAGCGCGACAGCTTCGTGAAGAAAACAACGAACAAAAAATTGGAGGACGCCTGCTAGGGTTAGTTTCGTGTAATATTTTAATGTATTTTATTTAATAAACTATACTAATTATAATCATCACCATAGTTGTAATATAATAGTATTTAATAATTAGTGATAATACATTTGTTGTAGTAAACTATGTTTACATTTTGTTATCATTTTATTACTCCTTTCTTTATATATATTTCATATATATAATAATAAGCAAAAATTTAGGACTAAGACTCGACGTTTATGTACTAACACGTCAAAAATCACTTTCTTTGTAAGACTCGAGTCGATCGGCGTGTTTCGAGCGATCCGCTCGTCCTGTTAGCGACGCCAAACATTTGATATGATCCTCGAAAGTGTGCGATATTCGCTTTGCTCTGAAACCGTCTGCGCGTGTCTGCATGGACGAGGGAAGCGCTCGTTCTCGGCATCGCGACTTGTTTTAGTAATCGTTAACATTTCTAACACGTTCGGTTACAAAGTCGGATCGACGTTATCGCATCGTACATAAATAACTACGTAATACAGCCGTCTATTAGCTTTTTGTTTATTCGGTTTGCTGCAATGTCTTCGATATCTTCGACCGCTATTTTACCATTGTTCTGTTTTGCATTTGTTTGAATTGTATCGTCTTGTAAGTTACTTAATAATCGTGTATAATTGTATCACTTTGTTCCACCTCCTTTGTCCATTTCTAACGCAACTAATAAACGTCCACCGAACGATAGGATCAAAACACGTCCGCAATAAAAACGTCGCAAATGGAAGATTCATCATATTATGTTTTCTTTTTAAACTTAAGAACTTTTTAACAATTCGTCGTAACAAGTGACCGAGTGTGTCGCTAGATTCGAAGCGCGCGTGTGTGGAGGGATGAAAAGGGGAAAAACTCATCGAAAAACTAGGACGTTTTCGCGAGGATACGGCGTGAAGTGTGACAGTTCCTCCTATTTACACCTTTCGTTTTTGGCTTCGACGCAAAAACTAGACAGTATAATACAGGGCAAAGTGTGGAGTCGGTTGAAGAATCATTCGATAACATTATCCTTAGCTAGTAAACACAATCGCGTATGATCGCGTGTCTTACGTGTCCGCGGAGTCTTCGTGTGTGACATAAGAACAAAAAGGCCTCGACGCGAGGAGCCTCCCCGCGTGGCACCGCGTCAAAAGACTCTCAGAAGAAGCTCGCCACATGGGGAGAGCTGTTCGCGTCGAAGCGAACAAGATTTTTGTAGTTTTTTTTGGTGTGCGTCGCTTTTACCTTACAGTAAATCGTTTAATTTGTAAAATTTAAAGAGTTTAGCTTTATAATTCCAGCAATTTCCGGCGCTCCCGCCCAATCGACCAACGACATTTTCAAATTTAACAAATATAACCAACATTTACAAGTAGTTCCGCCATGTTTTTTTTGGTCGGAAAGTGAGGTTACCTTTGAGGTTATTTAAGAGCTTACATATTGCATAACCTCACTTTTCTCCTATTAAAAACTTCGACTACCTACCAACTCTACATTTTGATCATTTCTTCGCGTAAAAAAACTAACTAAGCGTTAAAAATAGAAAATCTCACTCGTCCAGTCGTGCAGCCATTGCCCCAAGTTACATTTTACATTAAATTACGTAATGGTGAAACAATAAGCGAAATATCAGCGTTTCTTCGTTGTAAAAATCGTAGAGCTGGTAGGCATGTGATCGCAACGTTCCGTGTTGTGTGTGAACTTGTTAACGTTCAAATTGCTCAATTGTTTACGCAGTTTACATAGATAGGCATACAAATAGTTTAACCTTGGTGATACAACGTATAGATGTTACATTTTTGGTTTTGAATAACGTCTATATAAGTACTAAGTGAGATGCTAAGCAACATTGAGAATCGAATTCGTATCATTCCTCCCCCCATTCCGTACAATCTGTCATGATGTGTGTTACTTTATACATTTTACAATTGTTTGTGTGTTCCTGCTGTTCTCTCCTGGTTCGAGCAAAGCTTACATTATTAAGTTTCAACTGCAACTGCAAAGTATGGAAATCGGAATCGACTGTAAACAGTTTATTCTACATTTTACAATTTCTATGTTCACCGTCGTCTGCGAGAGAGGGATGGAACCGTGCGAGTTCCGCAAAGTGGAGAAACGTGAGAGATAGAAGAGTGTATATAAAAGGCGGCTTCGTTCCCCAATTTAGGACTTGAGTAGCTTGTTGGCCCGTTGATTTGCGACCGCGATGCGCGTTTCGTTGCTCTCGCCCTAACAAGCAAATGGCATAGAAATAACACATCCTCGTCCAACACTTCGGCATCATAAACAGCTTTACGGGTCGGATGACTTCGACCGGTCGTACCGAATTTTCCCCAGCATGTATATAATCGGTTAGTAGGTAGTAATTGTTGTTAGATAATTGCGATGATACTGTACGACCGCACCAGAAAAAAAAAACTAATGCGCGACCCCGGAAGTTAATCGGAGTCGACTAAACTTCTCGCAGAACTTGTTCGTAAGAAATGTAAGTTTTAGCAAGGTGTGGTTGTTAATCTGGTTTTGTGCATGCCCTCTACCAAAAATACCGCATTTTCATCAACATGTCGAATATATGTAGAATATGTCCGGGTGCGCGCCCGAGGGGCCGCCTCGAGAGTTGCGAAGCGATCCGAGCGAAACGAAACCGACTAAAAACTTCTCGTCTCGACTATACATTCAAACGCGTCTGTGTAAACCGGGTAAAGCGTGAAACTGAACGACGCCCTCGACGCGGCCGCGCGCGCGCCCCGCCGCAATTGTAATCGTAATAATAAAATCGTACATATCCGTGTCCATCGTACACACATGTAAAACATTCGCATCGTGTTACTGTCACTGTTAGGTACTGTCTACTTGAGTAGGTCGTGGGCGCGCTCGTTGGCCATTTGTATCCGCGTGGCGTTGGAGTCACCCTGTTGTTCGTTGTGCGTAAAAGAGTGTTGTTGTTGTTGTTAATTGTTGTTAGTTGATGGGTCGTAGTATAATTGTAGCGGTGGTGGAGAGTGGAGAGTTGTTGATGAGTTGTCAAGAGTTGATAGAGGCGAGAAGTCGGTGGAGTTCGTGGGCGATGTAAAAGAACAGAGAGCACATCAAGATTATTTCAAAAATTTCATTTCAACGGATATTTAATGCTTAAAACGTAATGAATGAAAACGCACGAATTAAATGTTTCGCAGCACTCGAACCGCGCCGGAACGCGTTCATTACGACTCCGGCTTTTCTCATTCTCATCGTTTCGAAAGTGCCGCAAAACATCCATTCACTCGAAAATTAGAAGAAATCGTGAAACATTTACATTTAATTTAAATCTCAACTCGATCTCGACGCTTTGCTAATCTTTCCTACACTCCGCACTTCCCAAAACCACGAAACCCTTGCAGCCTCTTAGGAAGTCCTAAGTGACTTGGAAAAGGGATAAAACCTCTCCACCTTTTTATATTTATGCTGAACGCGCTAAAAAATATTCAAAGTTAAAGCGTTCCCGATTTCCCTCTCGGGAGCTGATGGAAGGCTTTCTTAAAAGGGCCTACTTTAGAGCCTGTATCCTCTTTACGATCATAAAAATACCCCCGTTCGACTTGGAGGGAGATTAGAGGAAAACTTTGTAAATATTTAATGCTTTCAAAAGCGATCGGAGCGTTCAAGTTGAAATATGAATTAAAAAGAGGTGAATAAAGCGATGAAAGAATTTAATTTGAAGGG
>JARRAA010007689.1:0-22345 GCA_030557295.1 Ecitodaemon sp. MM-2014
GAAACAACAGAATACCGGCGTAAACGTTTAAAATGGTGATTATTTATTGTAAAAAAAAAGCTTTAAACAAACGCAACAACCAAAAACTACAGTCGTACTCTATGCAGCTTTCGTTTTTTCAGTTTTCACAACCAACGTTTTATCAACAAAGGACCAAACATCGTCGCCCAAGACTTTCGGCGCCTCGAACGCGATGAAATGTCCGCCGTCCTCGAAGTGGTTGTTTTGCAACAGCACGTGGTATCTCTCCTTGAGCAGGCTCTCCGACGTGTAGGCCAGCTCGTGCTTGAAGTTCGCGCAAGCGGATGGCACCTTGATCGGAATCCTGCGAGGCGAAACACGCGCCAAGGTTAGCGACATTATACGAATCGAAGTCCGCTCAAAGCACACAAAAACTCACCAGTCGTAATGTTTGCTTTGATAATCGGCGGCGAACGCCTCCGAATACAGTCTCACCGAAGTGGTGATTGACTCGGTAACCCAGTAGATCATGACGTTATCGAGAAGCTTATCGTACGTGAACTTCTCCTTCAAGCCGCCGTCGGCGCGGCTCTGCCAACTCCTGTTCGTCCACGACGTGAACTTCTCGATGATGTAGGCGGCCAATCCGACGGGGGAATCGTTCAAGGCCACGCCCACGGTGTCGGGTTTGGTGGCTTGGATGTGGAAATATCCCGTTTCGATCATGATATGCTTGAAGACGGAGGATAATGGGTACATCCAGCTTTCGTACTTGGCGTCGACGACCAACGACGGTAGCAGACCACCTAGCATCCGCTTCAGGTGGGCTTTGGGCGTGTTCACCGCGCACATGTTGTTGTGCACGCCCAGGACGTGCTCCCCATAGATGGCGCTCATGTCGGCCGTGATTAGGCTGCCCCAGTCGCCGCCTTGCAGATAGTACTTGTCGTGCCCGAGACGCTGCATCAGGTTCTTGAAGATCACCGCCATCTGGACCGGGGACATGCCCGGCTTGGTGGCCGGCTGCGAGAAGCCGTATCCGGGCAGGGACGGGATGACGAGCTCGAAGACGTAGTCGCGGCCGCTGCTGGGCTTGGTCAGGTACGGGATCAACTCGTAGAACTCCCGCACCGAGCCGGGCCATCCGTGGAGCATCAGCATCGGGAACACCTTCCTGCCCTTGGTCTCTTGGGGCTTCACGTGAATGAAATGAATGTCCAAGCCCTGTATCTTCGTCTTGAACTGCGGATATTGATTGAGGTACTTCTCGCGCGCCCGCCAGTCGTACTTGTTCCTCCAGTGGTCGACGATGTCCTTGAGGAGGTTGGTGTTCATGCCGTACTGCTGTTGGACGCCCTCCAGTGGCGGGACGAAGTCGCGGTGCCTGGCCAGACGTTCTTTGAGGTCCGCCAAGACCTGCGCGCAACGGGAACGAAATAATGTCGCGCGGTTGCTAGCTGAAAGATCGAAGCACAGACCTTCTCGGGAACGTCGATCTTGAACGGCCTGATCGCCGCGTCGTCCGAGCCGGCCTTGCCGGCGCCCCAGTAAATCTCCTCGGGGACGACGATCTCCTTCTCCTTGAAGCAGCAATTCAAGCAGACGCCGGCGAGGACGGCGGCGCCGGCCACGAAGAGCATCGAGAGTTTGAAGCACAATCCCATCGCGATGCGCGCGACCGCCGAAACGGATGGTAGGTAACTGACGGACTGGAGCTTGGCCGAGCGACGGCGGTGCGTTTTCAACTCGCCGCGTCTGCTATTGATAACGGTATTACAAACAAACGCTCGACTTGTTGTTAGGAGTAGGGAGATGCTTGTGTAGCAAGTGCTCGAGTGCCCGGGTTACATCGGGAATTCTGCGCGACGCAATGATTAATTCATGGGATTCTATTACCGATTGCGAGCCAGGAGCTGATAGTGGCCGATGTGTTACGTGTTACAACGACCTATGGAGTTCTCCGGCACGCTCCGTGCGCTTAATGACATGATTGCTGTTATTAGCCGCCGCGACCACTTCGCGCACATATGAGATGATCATGGTTCACGTTACGCTCCGGTTACCAAGCCAGCAACGCATCAAAACGTGTACCGCAGTCATTAGGACGTTTCCAAACGCGTGGTCAATGTTTGGTCGCCGGTGGCATTGACGGTTTCTCATTAAAATCAACACTTCTCGCATGGTTCGTGCATTTTGGCAAGTCATCAAACGCGCATGACGTAATTGGTTTTTTGATATTAATTGATATTGCATAACTCGAATGACTTGGTTTATATTCTAATTTGTTTATGAAAACGTCGAGCCAAGGTCGATTGATTGGATGTAAACTTTATCGCTGAACTTGGTTTCGTGTGCGGCGTAAAGAAAGAGTGAGAAGTACCTTAGTTTTAAGATTCATCCGGCAGGGGACGCTAGATGTCGAAGAAGATCAGGTTCTGATTGGTTGAACGGGACATGGCAATTTAGGTATCTCATTTTAATTTCAACCTTTCTCTTTCTCGCATGTAGACGGTAAGGAGACAATGTCGGGCAACAAAATTACATGCCTTGATATTAGTGTTTTATAGTTTTATTATGTTCCTTGCAATCAGAACTGTTATGGTTGCGTAGCAAACGTTAAACAATCCGTTTTAAACAATCGATAAGACTAAATCACGCAAGTACACGCTTAGTATTTCATATATTTAGTGCGTTTTCATCATTTTGTGCTGCAACTTCTTACAGATTACTATAACTTATGGTTAAAAATGAGTGGATAAATGTTTTAGGTTTACCCGCAGGCCGTTAGGGTGCGCTGACAAATTCAAAATTCGCGCGCTTCTATTGGCCAGACTGCCTACGTCTTTCCTTTTGCGTAATTTTCACTTTTCATTTCGCTCGAAATATATTATTAATGAAAATCTACCTGAAAATAATACCGCGCGTAACGTTCGTACTTATTTGAGCGAAAATTTTGGTTAATCAAAAGTAACTGCAAGAAGTATTTAAACGAAATCAGTCCGGCAACACTGTAGTGTGACAGCCGTGGGGTGACGTCCGACAACACCGTAGTTGCCGTAGTTATTTAAGAATGGCCGACATCACCCTTGGTATGTTCTATTCGCAATTTGTGTTTCGTTTTAGTCCGGCCAAGTAGCGCACGCAAAATTGATTCGAGGCCGAGCGTCGGGCAGCCATCGAACGCACGCAGCAATAGAGGGTGTTTCTGGGACGTTGCGCCGCGCCGGAAAGCAATCGCCAGTCGCACAAAGCTCGCCTTCACGTTTCGCCTCGCGGCCACCGATCCATTCTGCTCGGGGAGACATTCGCTCTTCGTTCGGGATGCTTAATAAATGGTACATGTTTCACTAATTCACCAACGCGCCTCGACGCGCATTAGCAGCGTCTGGGCTGGATGTCTTAGCACGCTCCATCAAAATATAACCTAACCAATGGGCTGCATGTTTCTCGACAGTTCGACACTGATTCGCGTTTTTCTTGTAGAACGTTTCTTAGAATGGCAGAACCATGTCCACCCAATAATGAGGAAATCGTGAATACCTTAGATACTAATAATCCTGATAACAAACAAGACTGTACAAGCCCTAGTCCGACTGAAAGCAGTAAGTCGCTTGTTTCGCACGAAAACAATTCAAACAGCTGATGAACGTTTGTCGCACCAGGTACTTCACATAACATACAGCCACTGTGTGAGGACCTTGAGCACCTAGGCCAGCTTGAGTTGAACTGCGAAGGAGACACCAACAAGTCATCGTTTCTCAGTAATTTAGGTTTAGGCGAAAGTGATGAAAATGTGCAGCAGGACGAGATGTGGCATGAATGCATGGAGAATAATGATGATCAAGCTGAAGATTTTGAGGTAGCAACAGAGGCGACGGTAAGCGTTTTGCGTCATTTTCATCGTTTCAATCACAATCAATGTTCATGTTTTATAGGAAGATCTTCAGGATGAGAACTCGTTACAAAATCAAAACAGTAGATATCTGGTGAGTACATTGCAATTTATGTCTCATGCACAAGGGACGTAATCTTGTAATAGAACTTCATGCTCCTCGTCTGTGTAGTTTGCGATATCAATGCGCCAGAGGGCGCTGTGAAATTTAAAATTTGCGCGTTTTCATTGGTCTGCTTTGACAGATCGGTGTGGTTATCTCTTTTCCTCTATTAGGCTATCTCTTTTCCGCATTCAGGCGGCGAGGTGTCAGGGTAGGCTGTGAAAAGCTGCGCGCCATGTTGCATTCCTGATGACTATTTGACATTGTTCATGAATTAGTATCACAATTGTGTTGACTAGTGCGTGATTGTTGACTAATCTTCTCTCTGATTGTTCATTTCGACGTAATTAGATGAAGGGCGGTAGTGTGGCGAGTGCTTAATGTTTTTTCTTTGTGTTTACAGCGCAAGAGGAAACTCGATGGACAGAATGGTAAGACCGAAGCAGGTTTCTCCGGAGGATCGCCGTTTCTCAAATCGCGTTTGCTTGCAGGCGGGGCGAGCTCTTCGGAGAGGTTGAGGCAACGCAGCGCGCCGCCTAACATTTCGGAATGGCTGCTGCAGTTTCAAGTAAGCGAGTCGCCTTTTGCTTTCGGTGTGATAGTGATGACATTCGTTGTAGAATTGGTCGCACGCGGAGCGCATCGCCGCCATCGACGAACTGATCGCCACCTGCGAGCCGACGCAAGTGCGCCACATGATGCAGGTGATCGAGCCGCAGTTCCAGCGCGACTTCATCTCGCAGCTGCCGCGCGAGCTCGCGCTGTGGGTGCTCTCGTTCCTCGAGCCGCAGGACCTGCTGCGCGCGGCGCAGACGTGCCGCCGCTGGCGCTTCCTCGCCGACGACAACCTGCTCTGGAAGGAGAAGTGCAAGCGCGTCGGCATGGACTCGGTGCAGCGGCGGCGCGGCTCGCGCTCGCCGGGCTGCCAGAGCTCGCCGTGGAAGGCCGCCTACATGCGGCAGCACGCGATCGAGACGAACTGGCGCTCGCGGCCGATCCGCGCGCCGAAGATGCTGAAGGGCCACGACGACCACGTCATCACGTGCCTGCAGTTCTGCGGCAACCGCATCGTCAGCGGCTCCGACGACAACACGCTGCGAGTGTGGTCGGCGTCGACGGGCATCTGCCTGCGCCGGCTGGTCGGGCACACCGGCGGCGTGTGGTCGTCGCAGATGTCCGGGCGGACCATCATCAGCGGCAGCACCGATCGCACGCTGAAGGTGTGGGACGCGGAGACGGGCGCGTGCATTCACACCCTCCAGGGGCACACCTCGACGGTGCGCTGCATGCATCTGCACGGGCACAAGTAAGTCGCGGTCGCGTGCGCCTGCTCCGTCGAAACACTGCACGACGATTGCTCTCTTCCAGGGTGGTCAGCGGGTCGCGCGACGCCAGCCTGCGCGTGTGGGATATCGAGACCGGGGAGTGTCTTAACGTGCTCGTCGGCCATCTCGCCGCGGTGCGCTGCGTGCAGTACGACGGGAAGCTGGTGGTGTCCGGCGCTTACGATTACACCGTGCGCGTTTGGGATCCGGATCGCGAGGAGTGCTTGCACACCCTGCAGGGCCACACCAATCGGGTGTACTCGTTACAGGTACGCCTCCTGAATGGGAAATAGCTGGTTTTACTATTTTTCCGCATGCTGTGATTACGAAGTAAAAGGTCTGAGGTGATTGTCGAGTGATGCGCTCATTCCGATCATCGCATGATAACGAAACTAAATGAGCTCGCCCTAAACTAGCTCTGCGCACGTTGCGAACGCGCGCCGCAATTCGTTCGTAATTGTTCCTTGCGTTTTTCAGTTCGACGGCGTGCACGTGGTGAGCGGCTCGCTGGACACCAGCATTCGCGTGTGGGAGGTGGAGACGGGCACCTGCAAGCACACGCTCATGGGCCACCAGTCGCTCACCTCCGGCATGGAGCTGCGCAACAACATCCTCGTCTCCGGCAACGCCGACTCCACGGTGAAGGTGTGGGACATCATCACCGGGCAGTGCCTGTCGACGCTCTCCGGCCACTTCAAGCACCAGTCGGCCGTCACCTGCCTTCAGTTCAACAGCCGCTTCGTGGTCACGTCGTCCGACGACGGCACCGTCAAGCTGTGGGACGTGCGCACCGGCGAGTTCATACGCAACCTGGTGGCGCTCGACAGCGGCGGGTCGGGGGGCGTCGTGTGGCGCATCCGCGCCAACGAGACGAAGCTCGTGTGCGCGGTGGGCAGTCGCAACGGCACCGAGGAGACCAAGCTGCTCGTGCTCGACTTCGACGTCGACGCCGGCGGCAGCTCGGGCGCGCTGATCACGAGGACTTGAACGATCGCGAGGGGGCTGTGCGCTCGATTCCCGTTTACCAAATTGCACCGTTCGATCCGTCGTTCGGCTGGTGTTCACTAATGTGTTTTTTTTTTCTTTCTTTTTTAATTATCATTTCGGCTCGTAGGACTTTTTTGTAAATAGCTTGTGCTCTGCGCCTCTCTTATTTATGATATTTATTTGAACGCGGCAACATCTCGAGGAGGCGGGAGGCGATGAGGGTATTCCAATGTGTTTGTGCAAATAATTTCGTTTCTCTTGGATTCCTACTCGCGCGCGCGCGCAGTCAGAAAGGCAAAGTCTTACGTTAGGGAGCAGGACGAAGGGGCGGAAGCGTTATGGTTAGAGTTAACTTACTTCGACGTTCATTAGAGACTGATAATTATTAGGTAATATTAAATTGTGCCGTGTGCTGCCCAAATCTGACAACTCAAAACGGCATCCGGTACGAGTTATATTTTTATATAAAAGAGAGAAAGCATAAAAATACGTTTTACCAGCTATGCGCTCTTCGTTTCTATTTTTTATTGACTATAAGTGTATGTTTCGTTATAAATGTTTCCTCCTTGGCGAGCCGATTGTTTAACCGCAGCCCGAACGCGATGTGAACGATAGGGAGCCGCTGTTTGTTCGAGTATGGTGCGTCGGCGACATACTTACGCGAACGTACTTTGTGGACATGTTGTTAAATGCTCAACTTTTGTGTCGTCAATATGTAATAGGTTGTTAAGTGCAACTATTATTTTACTATAAACGAATAATAAATTGTTATAAAATTTAATCGTCGTTTTTACGATCCCACACTTTATTGCAGTTGGTAATTGTCGTAATTTCTAACACGACATGCTACCTTTGTATGCAACCTTTGCAACCTTTATTGTTGGAGTTTTTAAAAAATTGGAAATAGTAGAAACATAAATATAAGTTTCAACTTTACTCAGCGTGAAAGCCTAGGTGGCGTAGTGCGTATAAGCGCACGGTTTCGGTGCGAGCCGACCCGGGTTCGGATCCCAGATTCAGCCGGGCGTTTTTTCTGAAAGAATCGCCGGCATCCACCGAGCGTTACAGGAATTAAAATTTCCTTAGGGTGTATTCGAAAGCACCAAGTCATTCGGCAATTCGGACTTAGAAAAATTCGCAAAATAATTCTAAGTCCGAATGTATGGGAAGCGCCCATAAGAGAAATACATTAATAGGAATATGTCCCAGAAAAATAATAGGACGAAGAAAGTGGAACGAGTAAAAGTTGAAAATAATAAAAAGTCCATTTTTCGTTTTGGTAAAATCGTCGGTTCATCGCTTCGTGTTGGGCGACGCCGAAGGCGTCGCCGTAAGTCTGACGTGGCGCCGGAGGCGCCACGGCTGTTATCCAGCGCCGTAGGCGCTGGATGAACAGCACGTCCAATGGCTCCCGGCCCAACCTATCGACTGCCGTCTCCACCGGATTTTTCGGCCATTACGGCCGAAATTGTTGAGGGGTTTATTATTCAGAGTGGGGATGGCGTCCCCTCTAATAGACTTCAACTGGGAATTATTTTTCTTAATTTGAAACTCGTTTTTCAAGTTTCTTATGGGCGCTTCCCATACATTCGGACTTAGAATTATTTTTCGAATTTTTCTAAGTCCGAATTCCCGAATGGCTTGGTGTTTTCGAATACACCCTAAGAAATCTTTAATTTCGTGTAACGCTCGGTGGATACCGACGAATTTTTCAGAAAAAACGCCGGCTCTGAACTTGGAATCTGAACCGCGGCCGGCTCGCATCGCAACCGTGCGCCCATACGCACTACGCCATGGAGGCTTTCATACTAGGTAAAGTGGAAACTTATATTTATGTTTCTCATCTGTTCAGCTTTTAAAAAATATATTCAGGATTAGTTAAATTACGACACGCTTTATTGCCGCTATAATTTAACTAATCCGCCACCTAACGTGTACTGAAAAGTAGTGAATCGTGGCTCTGGCTGAAGATTTAATTGAAATATGTAAAAATATTTATTAAACTATATAATTGGCATTTAGCGACCTCTAGTGTCAGTAAGCAACTTTGCATACTCTGGTTCTAACCGCTCTAGCAACTTGCCCCACGTGCGTTGTCGGCGTTCATGTAAACTTATAAACATTACCTTCTTACTCAAAGATTAATTAATTTTCCCTACGTAATGTCGGACATGGAGGATGTCGGTGAAGAGATTATGGATCAGGACGAGGAAGACGTTGAAGATATGGAAGAAGAAAATGATGAAACAAACATCGAAGCAGAAGTATACATGCCTGGTAAACCACTCGAAGAGGGCGAAGAACTAGTGTGTGACCAAAGCGCATACGTTATGCTGCATCAAGCTCAAACGGGTGCCCCATGCTTAAGCTTTGACATCATCAAAGACAGTTTAGGTACTGTGCAAACAAAAACAATTCTTCAATGATAAGCGTAATTTGAATTTTAGGTGAGATACGGGAATCATTTCCATTAACTGCTTACATTGTGGCTGGCACACAAGCCTCCCAAGCCCACATGAACAGTATAATTGTGATGCAATTGAGCAATTTGCACAGGACGAGCAAAGCACGGAGCAATGAAAATGATGACGAAGATGAAGAGGATGAAAGCGAGTCGGAAAACGAGGAAGAAGATGAAGAGAAGAAACCCAAGATGGCAGGTGCGTTGACCAAGCACCAGGGCTGCATAAACAGAATCAGAGCAACAACACACAATAATGTGGTGCTTGCTGCTGCTTGGAGCGAGCTAGGAAGGGTGAGCATATGGAATTTGACCAAGCAGCTGGAAGCGGTCAGCGACGAGGCAATTCTAACTAAATACAATAAAGAAAATCAAGGGAACAACGTCTCCGCCGCGTTTACATTCAGCGGGCATCAGCAGGAAGGTTTTGCAATGGATTGGTCAAAGACCCAGTCAGGCGTAAGTGGCAAATTGCACAAAACGAGAAGAGATCGACTAAGAAGTGAAACTTTCAGGTACTCGCTACCGGCGATTGCAAGAAGGACATCCACATCTGGAGTCCGGGCGAGGGCACGTGGGCGGTCGACCAACGCCCCCTCGTCGGCCACAAGGACTCCGTCGAGGACATCCAATGGTCGCCGAACGAACGCTGCGTGATGGCGTCTTGTTCGGTGGACAAGACGATTCGAATATGGGACACGCGCGCGCCACCTCAGAAGGCGTGCATGCTGACGGCGAGCGACGCGCACGACTCGGACGTGAACGTGATACACTGGAACACGCACGAGCCGTTCATAGTCAGCGGCGGTGACGACGGCTTCGTCAAGGTGTGGGACTTGCGCCGCTTCAAGGAGAACACGCCCGTGGCGTTCTTCAAGCACCACTCTGCGCCGATCACGAGCGTCGAATGGCATCCCAAGGACGGCGCGGTGTTCGCCTCTTCGGGCGCTGATAATCAAATCGCGCTGTGGGATCTTTCGGCAGAGAAAGACGACGAAACCGCTGCGGAGCTGCCAGTAAGTTGGACAGCTTAATTAAGGAGTTGCGTTTGTTATCTGACCGTGTTGCAGGATTTGCCGGCTCAGCTTTTGTTCATACACCAGGGGCAAACCGACTTGAAGGAGCTCCACTGGCATCCGCAACTTCCCGGCGTCATTATCAGCACGGCGCACAGCGGTTTCAACATATTCCGGACGATTAGCGTTTGAAATCAACATTAATTAATGATGAAATCTATACTTATGTCGTAAGTAATTGATTGGAGAGAAACTATGGTCGATTTTGCTAATAAAATATTAGTTACGAACATGTTGTGTAACTTTATAAAGTACAACTGTCCGATGGGCAGATCATGCGATTAATATCTAGCTTACTCTTATTTTCACATAGACGCACATAAATAAATCCAAATCCTGAGATAAAAAAACATTTCTTATTAAATGCACAATCAATTAAAAGTTAAAAATATAATAATAATCTCTATTTGTTAACGTTTCGGTTCCTCTTTGATCCCGTTTTAACTTCCTTGACTTTCGAAGCGAAGCGCAGCGAATTCACCGACTCGGTGTAGCACTCGTCGAGCGGCGAAATATTTACAAACATGAGGGTCTTCGAGTTACCCCCCAAAGACGACTGCAACAAATAGGTCAGCTTGGAATTGCGATATGGCACGTGCTTGTCCCTATTGTGCAACGCTAGCATCACGTTGCCGAGGGCCGACAAGGACTTGTTGATGTTCTTGGTCTCGGTCATGCGCTCCGAGTTCTTCGCCGACTCCGATCCGGCCAGGTCGACCAAATTCAGCGATCCGTTCAGCTCCATCGCCTCGTAGCTGGCGCGCACGGAGATCTTCGTCACGGCGTGCGAGCGCGAGCTGTGCAGGTTGAAGTTCGTCGCCGCGATCGCCCGATTGTTGTTCGCCTTGTGCATCAGCTTCTTGACCATCGCGGCCGACGCGACCGCCTCCGTGCACAGATTCGTCACGACCGATCCCTTGCCTTCGTTGTGCATAATGTCGTGCGGCTTCTGCGAGTCCGGATTGAGCAGGTCCTTGATCGTTTCGTTGTAGATCTCGATGAAATTCACGGTGACGTCGAAGTCCCAGCCGAGCTTCGTCAGCTCGGCGATCTTGTTGAACAGCAGATCCACCGATCTGGGAATCATGCCGAGACTGTCACCGCTCCCGAGCATCGTGAACGTTTTGCCCGACCCGGTCTGCCCGTACGCGAAGACGCAGACGTTGTAACCGTCGAGGGTGCTCTGCACGAGCTGCGAAAGGTCCTCGAAGACCTCCTCCTGCGTGCTCTCGCCCGAGAAGACTTTGTCGAATCGGAACTCCTGCTTGGCCTCGCCCCTGTCGCGCCCCATCACCGATTCGCGCGACTTCTTCAGCTGGAGCGTCTCCTCGTCGACGTACTCCAAGTCGCACGGCATGCGGTCCTCCTCGTCGGCCTTGACGGGACGCACGCGGCAGAAGACGCGGATGTTACCTTTCAGGTCCTGAATATCGTTGTGCAGCTTGCGCCTGAGCGCTTCGTGCTCGCGCAAGTCCTTCTTCAGCTCGTCAATCGTCGAGCGCGCTTCGCTCAAGTCCCTCGTGAGTTGCTCGTTCTCGCATTCAGCCTTTTGGCACTTCTCCTGCAGAGAAGCAAAGTCTACTTTTAGTGCGGAAATTTCGTTTTTCGTTTGTCGAAATTTGCCATTCAGCAATTTGTGCTCATTTTGCAGATCGGCATGTTCTTCAGCAAGTGAGGCTTTCTGGTCTGTGACTGTTTGTAAGTTATAATGTACTTTATCATGCTCCTCTTTTAGTTGTGCATGTTGCTCATTGATTGTCTTCAACTGTCTTTGCAACTGTTGTTCTCGACACTGTACGTCTTTTAGATTTTGCTCAGTCTGCTTCAATTGGTTAATTACATCTCCTGTACTTACTTTGTACTCTTTCAATTCTTCAATTTGTTCCTCTTGTTCCTCACATGCCCTTTTGTAGTTTTCGTTTTCTTTAAATACACCAAAAATTAATTTTAAGAAAATACAAAAAAGCAAGTTTGTAACTTACCCTTTTCAAAAATTTCCAACTTTTCTTTGGCCTCTCTAAAGTCCTTCAGCATAGCCTTGTGTTTCTCTTCGAGAACACCAAATCTGCCCTTATAATCAAACTTGGAAAGTTTGGGTGCGGACACTGCTGGTTTTGCGACTTCAGCTGCCGCTGGTCTTTTTACAGCCGTTTTAACTGGCTGCGTTGTTGTTCCAGGCCTTGTTACACCTTTGTTTACACGCGAAGCTGCGGTCGCATTTGAACTGCTCGTTTTCGTGCTGATTGATCTCCGCACAACTGTGCGTGTGTTCGTCGCTTTCATTTTTGTAACAACTTGATAACTTGCCTTCATTGTTGATATACCGAACGATTTCGACCGGCGCCCTTTGCGTATCGCCGGTTGAACTGCCGGTACGGTGGACTTCGATGAGGCGGGAACATTACCCAAAGGTTTTCGCGCGGTATTACAGCTGGACGAGCCGTTTGTCGTAATTTCTTTGAGGACCGACGACGAGATGCTGGGAATGCATGTCGCACTCCTCACAGTCGGCGGTTTAAGTCTGCTTGCAATCTTTGTACGATCCATTTCGACACAATTATACGCTGAACCGCAGTAAAATACTTAGATAAATATACTTGTCGTCCCAATAAAAGAAAATGCGTTGATAGATATCGTACAATCGATGAGCGAACGTTGAAAGACAGTGTAGCAACGAGATGCTGTTGACGGTTTGAAATGCGTTGTTGTAACGGTCGTCACCGGCACTTTTATAGCCATTACATCGTTCCCGCTAGGGGGCGCTGAAGGCGGCTTCCTATTCACGCGCATCATGGTAGGTAAACGTTCAACGTTAAAACTTTGCCAATCACGGCGCAAAGATAGAAAGAGAGGTACCTAAGTTTCCTTAAGACACCGGTCGAGGGCGCTAGTAAATTTTAAATTCCAGGACGCTCATTGGTCAAGATTGAATGTTCTCTATCTCTCAAGCAGACGGTACTTCGATGAGGTCGATCATAAAATATTACGTCCGCTGAGATTCACAACGAAGCGGTAGTTTGTGTTGCCTATAGTACAGATGAAAATTTAAAACTTCATGAGCAATTAACAATCAATAACCGACAAAACCAGTCGACGTATGTAGCAAATACGCACGGACATCAACAGTAAATTAGTTCTTATTCGATTTTAACAACATTTACATAGTATCGATTCATTTATTTATGTATATGTCATGTAATTGATGCGCTTACAACATGCCGTTCGTAATTTAGTTTCATTTTCGTAATATGCAATTGCCGTAACGTCATCTCCGTCGTTCGTCGTGGGTTTGGTTCGAAAATGTGCGCGACGCGTCATGATCATATATGTATGTGGCTAATAAATCAACGTGAATCGCCTAATTACTTGCGAATATTCGAATATTCTCCCGCTAGTCATTATGAGCTAAGGACATACAAAAATGCGCGCGAACCTGAATTAGAGATGATTCGGTGTGTATGTCGAGTTGCGCTCGGAAATGTATTCATAGAATTTGTGTGTGTCGCTTAATACGTAGTTAAAATCTGTAATTGCAAGTATACAATAATAACAATTACATTTATTCCTTTCTTCTGTAGTGTTGCAGACTTGAATTGACTGTGTTTCGTGCGAAATTAAGGAATGCGAAGGCAACTTAAAAAATTTGCAGCGGACAGAGGTGCTAAGTTGGTTATAGTTAGGGATATAACTAGTCATGTTTATATTAGTTGGTACTAGCGAAGTCACTAGCAACCGCTATTCGGCCTATAAAAATGGGCGCGCGACACGGTCTCGGCCTGCTTTGCCTTTACCTGACTGTGCATCCCGTGATTCTCGCGTCTGTGCCTCCACATTAGTAAGTACTATCTCGGGAACGTCGTAAACCGCATCGCAGCATTTTCAATAAATTCATCAAAAATCGCAACGCGTAAACATTTTGGTCCTTCGGACTACGGATAATATCAGTCCCGTCGGAGAGACGTCGGTTAGTGCAACCAACAAAGCCGGGCAGAAGGTCCGGGACTCGATATTCATCATACAACAAAACTGTCAGTGAGACGTTAATTACAGAAACCAACCTTAGAAGAATAATGTCCACCACAGTCCAAACAGCTTGAGATCATCTCGTGGATTATCTGGAACACCTTAAAGAAGAGGTCGGCACAGATGGCCGCCAAGGTGAAACAGTTAGCCGAGGTACGCTGCTAGATCTCCTACGGCTACTGGCCACAGCCAACAAAGAAATGTACGGGCTGCAAAAATAATTGTCAGACCAATCCGTGGACATCGGCGAAGAAGCAAGGAACTTCGCCAGGGAACAGCGATCCGTGAAACTCGATCGCCTCATAGCTGGCGCGAGATCCTCGTCACGGCGTGCGAGCGCGAGCTGTGCGGATTGAAGTTGGTCGCCGCGATCGCCCGATTGCTGTTCGCCTTGTTCATCAGCTTCTTGACCATCACAGCCAAAGCGACCACCTTCGTTGTGCATAATGTCGTGCGGCTTCTGCGAGTCCGCATTGAGCATGTTCTTGATAGTTTCGTTATAGATCACCATAAACTTCACCATGACGTCAAAGTCCCAGCCGAGCTTCTTCAGCTCAGTGATTTTGTTGAACAGCAGATCCACCGATCTGGGAATCATGCCTAAATTGTTACCGCAGGCGCAGATGTGGTAACAGTCCAGGGTGCTTTGCATTAGCTGCGAAAGGTCCTCGAAGACCTCCTCCTGCGTGATCTCGCCCAAGAAGACTTTGTCGAAGCAAAACTCCTGCTTGGACTCGCCCCTGTCGCGCCCCATCACCGATTCGCGCGACTTCTTCAGCATGTCGCACGGCATGCGGTCCTCCTCGTCGGCTTTGTTACCTTCCAGATCCTGAATGTCGTTGTGCAGCTTACGCCTGAGCACTTCGTGCTTGTGCATGTCTTTCTTCAGCTCGTCAATCATCAAGCGCGCTTTGTTCAAGTCCTCAATTCAATTCTTCAATTTGCTCCTCGTGTTCCTCACATGCCCTTTTGTAGTTTTCATTTTCTTTAGTCTGAAGGTCTGAAGAATCTTAGAGAGACCTAAGAAAAATTGGAAATTTTTGGTGTAAATCTCTTGTCGCTTTCATTTTTGTAACTCGATAACTTGCCTTTATTGTTGATATACCAAACGATTTCGACCGGCGTCCTTTGCGTATCGACGGTTGAACTGGCGGTACGGTACGACGAGACGGGAACATTTCCCAAAGGTTTTCGCGCGGTATTAGAGCTGGACGAGCCGTTTGGCGTAATTTCTTTGAGGACCGACGACGAGGGAATGCATGTCGCACTCCTCATAGTCGGCGGTTTAAGTCTGCTCGCAATCTTTGTACGATCCATTTCGGCACAATAAAATTAAATACGTTAATAGATATCGTACAATCGATGAACGACCGTTGAAAGACAGTCTAGCGATGAGATGCTGTTGACGACTTGAAGTGCGTTTTCGTTACGGTCGTCACCGGCACTGTTAGATCGATCACGCAAGGGGGCGCTGAAGGCGGCTTCCTGTTCACGCGCATCATGGTAGGTAAACGTTCAACGTTAAAATTTTGTCAATCACGGCGCAAAGATAGAAAGAGAGGTACCTAAGTTTCCTTAGGGCACCGGTCGAGGGCGCTAGTAAATTTAAAATTCCAGGGCGCTCATTGGTCAAGATTTAATGCTCTCTATCTCTCAAGCAGACGGTACTTCGATGAGGTCGATCATAAAATATTACGTACGCCGAGATTCACCACAAAGCGCGCAGTTTGTGTTGCCTATAGTACAGATGAAAATTTAAAATTTCAAGAGCAATTAACAATCAATAACCGACAAAACCAGTCGACGTATGTAACAAACACGCACGGACATCAACAGTAAATTAGTTTTTATTCGATTTTAACAACATTTACATAGTATCGATTCATTTATTTATGTATATGTCATGTAATTGATGCGCTTACAACATGCCGTTCGTAATTTAGTTTCATTTTCGTAATTCGCAATCGCCGTAACGTCGTCTCCGTCGTTCGTCGTGGGTGTGGTTCGAAAATGTGCGCGACGCGTCATGATCAGATATGTATATGGCTAACAAATCAACGTGAATCGCCTAATTACTTGCGAATACTCGAATATTCTCCCGCTAGTCATTATCCGCTAAGGACATACAAAAATGCGCGCGAACCTGAATCGGAGGCGAGTCCGAAACGCGCTACGACGTCGATCGACCGATGATCATATGCTTGGAGAGATAGACAGAGCTAGGAGAGAGAGAGAGAGAGCTTTATTTTAGAGAGTTCTAGAGAGACTCATGAAAAACTTGATTGCGCCAGTCATGGAAAAACGGCAGTGGATTTCTGCGAACATCTGACTCACGTCTTCGTCCCTTATCCTCGCGTCGCCAACCGATCGAATCGAACCGCAACTGAACGGCAAACGACTACCAACAATCGCGAAGCTTGCGCGTGCCGAAACGATACGCGGAATGTCCAAGTATGAGGCCAACTAAACATGCACGACAATGAGAAGATTCATCCTTCGATATCAACACGCCCACGGTGACTAGCTCACTAATGTTTTGCGCAAACGGTGCGAGTCTTATTGTTTATGTCCACGGTCGTAAGAAGAGTTGATTGTTGCGATATTTGATTCAGTGTGTATGTCGAGTCGAAAGCAGATTTGTCGTTCGATTTCCTCCCGCTCGGAGATTGCGCTCCGAAACGTATTCATAGAATCTGTGTGTGTGTCGCTTAATACGTAGTTAAAATCTGTAATTACACATTATACAATAATTACATTTACATTTATGTACGTTTATAACAGAGGCGTACTGTTATTCTGTAGTGTTGCAGACTTGAATTGACTGTGTGTTTCGTGCGAAGTTAACCAACGACGGTCTGCTTCGACGTTCGCGCGATGTGATGAAGGAATGCGAAGGCAACTTAAAAAATTCGTTGAAGATTTGATTGTGTTGCGTCTCCCGTCCGGAAAAAACTCCTCGTAAAAAGTGCACAGTACAATTGTGAACGTTTCTTAGTAACACTCGCCTTCAGCTTAACTACTCGCCTAACATGCTTCCTCTTGCCTTCCCGCTTGACAAGGTGGGCAAACTCCCATAGTGAGATTCGAACCGAGGGGGAGAATCGCAGTGGTTTGACTCGAGCGCCACCAGAGCGCGCGTCGAGTCGCTCGGCGCGATTTTCGAATTCTCCGCGATCGTCGGTTCGAGAAGTAACCCCGCTTACAATAGTAACTAGTAACCATTCAATGTTCAGTGCTTTCGAATAAAAAATAATCGCCCTAGTAGGTAGGAATGTGTCGTTTCTGGTGATGAGAGGGCTGCTGGTTCGTATGTACAAGTTTCACAATATTCAGCGACAAACAAATTGTCCGCAACGACGCGAGTAAAGCACAAAAATGGCGAAAATCTCTTACACCTAGAAAATCGAGTCCGTCGAGCGGCACGTTCGGCTCCGTTAGATCACAGACGAGAATGCGCGCGCGCTGCGAACAGCCTCCCGACTTCCGGACGCGTCGCGTCGGAGCGCCGCCGCCACATGCGAAGTGCCACTGCTACGAGGCGGACGCGTTGTGGCGCTTGTGCACGTTGTTCTTGATCGCGGCGGCGCCGCGCCCGCCGTTGGGCGCGGCCGTCGCGCCCGCGGTCAACAGTTTAGTCTCTTCGGTGGGGGAGCCGTCGTCCATGGGCGGCGGAGGCGGGCAGATGTACAGCGGCGCCTCGCCGGGCGCGTAGCGCACCGCCTGCCCCTGCCTGGTCGCCGCCCCGGAGCGCTGCGTCGGCTGCGCCTGCATGATGTCGTCGAGCAGAAACAGCGGCGACTTCATGGTCATCGTCATGGCGCGCATGCCGCTCTCCGCCTGCTGCTGGTACGCGGGCGGCGGCGGCGGCGGCAGGCGCGCCACCCTGCGATGCGGCGCCACCGTCGCCATGCCGCGGACGGCGGGCGGCGAGGACATCCGCTTGTGCGGCGAGCACTCGCCGCCGCTGCCGACGCCGTCGGGCCCGCCCGACGCGCCGTCGGAGATCAGCCGCTCGCTCTCCGGGTCCGTCGCGCTCCGGTAGCCGCTGCTGTCGGACTTCTTCAGGATCGACTTGGAGCGCCGGTTGCTCTCCAGCTGCGGCGAGGCGCGCGAATCGATCGAGTCCACCGACAGCGACGACTTGCTGCTGCTATTTTTGCCTGCGAACACGCGGAGGACTCGCTTTAGGCCACGCCCACTTCCTCGCGCGCCCCGCCCCGGGGCGAAGGAAATAAATCAGACGCCGCGCGGCGGATTTCCTGCCGCGTTACCGTTCGCGGGGGCATTAGTTCCGAGCGCCGCCGCCAATGGCGCTGGTTTGGAACTCGGGGAAATTAAGTTGCATGGTTAAACGGTTGGCATTCGTGCGCGCTCGCCAGCGCCGGATGTGCGCGCGGCGAGTCGCGTAACTTATGCATAGTGGGTTGCCTACGTACGCACCTGAACGAGAGCCGATGCCGCTCTGAATGCCGAACAAGTGCTGATTGATTATGCGCGTCGCCGACGCCAGGCCCCTGGTCGGCATGAAGGACGCCCGCTTCTTTTTCGGCTCCTGCGACAGGCTCTCCTGCGAGTCCCTGTTCTCCAGCGAATCGCCGAAGCGCGCCTTCAGTCGTCCCTGGCTCTGCAACAGCGTTATTAATGCGAAACCCATAAAACCGGCGATAAACATTCGAGCTGTCACAATGCCCGACCTGCTGGAAACGTGTCCTCCTTTGGCGCTGCGGCAGCGGCGATTCGTTGAGGCTGACGCGGCTGCCCCGATCCAGCGCGGCGAAGTCCCTGTAGTGCTCGTCCAGCGGCGACGTCGCCAAGTTCCGCAGCGCGGTGTCGCCGGACGCGGACTTCTTGACGCCGCCCGGGGGCCGCGCCGCGGTCGGCGCGTCCGGACTGTTCTCGCCGCTCTTGTCCAGCGGATTCACATACAGATTGCTGTCGATCGCGCAGCCGCCGTCGGCGATGTCCGACGTGAGGTCGCCCTGCGACAGGAACGGATGCGTGGGACAGCTGGCGAACGTGTCCGAGCTGTCCATGCTGCCCATCTCGGCGTTGTTGTTGTTATTGTGCGCGTGGTTGTTGTTGTTGGCGGCGCCGCCGTTGTCGACGTGGTTGTTGTTGTTGAGCGCGTGTATGCTGTACGGCAGCAGGGGCTGGCGCACGTCCACCTCGCCGAAGAAGCCCGCCGCGCTCATGAGGTCCGCGCCGCGCAGCTGGCGCATCTCGAAGCACACCGGCTGCTTGAAGTCGCTCGTGCCGGTCGGCATCAGGCCCTCGGCGTCGACGAACTCCTTGTATTCCTGCGGGACGTGAAAAAGAAGACACCAGACGTGCGGCAACCGATGCGCGCGGCGAATGAGCGGTCGGCGTGGGTCGTGCGATGAGGTTGGGGAGACTAGTCGCTAGGTCGTGCAGCGAGTACGCGCAACAAGAGGACAGGGGAGCGCAAACACACCAAGAGTCGAAAGTGCGCGTCATCAAATTGATTGAAACAAGGGCGGCGGCGTGCGTGCATTCCAGCGAAAGAGCTCTATCGAACTACCACGGGCGGGGGTCGGGCGTAATTGCGGTCGATGGGTGGGGCACAAACGCAACGGATTATGAGCGATGCCTGACGCGCGGCGGTGGCCGCACGCCACGTCGCGCCGTCGGAACACAATCGTTAGACGTTCGTGACGACTCCTCGGGGGGAGAAAGGGAGCGCCCTCTGCTCGTCGTCCGGCCTGGCGCGTTCTCTTCGCTTGTTTCGGTTTCGGGCGCGCGCGCGCGCGAGAAAACAAACAGAAACGCAACGAAAACTCAACTTGTTGGTGTAATGACTCGGCTAGCACATGGCTCGGCGTCGAATGAGACTCACCTGTCGTGTGTCTGTGTGATTATTGTGGAGGAGTAGGAGGCATCTCGATTTATTTGGCTTGTTCGTTCGCTTTGCGGGCGAGCACGTTCGCGCGAGGAGCGCGATTAGTGTTTGGCCGTGGGCGCGCGCTTGGCACTGCGATTGGTGGGCCGCAACGGAATGCACTCTCCTCGGCAGCGTCCTTTGCATTCCTGCAAGATCGACGGGGCCGCGTTACACACACAGTGGGTCTTCTCCACACGGGGGCGGGGCTCAACACGCGCGCACAAACGCACAACGAGCGACAGAGAGAGAGTGAGGGACAGCCAGAAAGAGACGATTAGCGCACGTTAAGAACAAACACGAACCCAAAGAAAACGATAACAATTAATCCGTTAGTAAATCGCCGGTAACGTAATGCTAATGTGGTTCACTTGTTTATAGAATTGTTCGTCTGGATAGATACGCGAGGAAATGTATTCCGTTCGTTTTGGGGCGTCAGTCACCGAATTACGTCCAATTGGTTGTATACAAGAAGAAGCGCACGCAAGAAAAGTACACATTACGCACAACTGCTAAGATGTAGCACAACAATTCTAAGAACAATTACAACCAACACAAAACAATAAACGATCGAACTATAGACAACCAAGTGTACGCGAAATGATGGGGCCTATAGTTCCGCATACTGCCACCGAGGGCGCTGCTTCCTCTATTTAAATCTAGGGACATTTAGTTTCTGTCATAACGGGTGGTAACACTTACAAGTACAACTAGCGCCAATTATTTGAAGTGGCTGGGCATGGAACTAACTGGTTGTCAATACCATTAAACTATAGGCAACCAAGTGTACTCGAAATAATGGGGCCTATTTCTCGATAGTTCGCGATAGTTCCAAATACCGTCACCGAGAGCGCTGCTTTCTAAATTTGAATCTAGGGACATTTAGTTTTTGTCATAACGGGTGGCAGCATTCTGCAAGTACAACTAGCGCCAATTATTTCAAGTGGTTGAACACGGAACTAAACTCGCAGACGTACAATTGGTTGTCTACAGACAAATCATAGAAAAGTCACAAAAATATCGAAATTCAATAATACAAACGCAATCAAATCATGCGCATCGTTCAAAAACATGCTCACACAATATTTTACAACAATTTCGATATACACTTGACGTAAAAAACAGCGAGATCTCGTGAAAGATGCGAAAAGAGATCAAGATCCGGCTGTTCTTTACTAATCGGATCGTGTTCGAATGATTTCAATCGATGGTTCGGGTGATTTGCGAAACGTGAATGCAAAGGATAGCGAAATACTACCTTCGAGTTGCAAAAGCAACATTCGAATTCGCTAGGCAACTCGTCAATTTTGTCGGCCTTATTGTTCTTGTTCGGGTCGGATTTTTTGCTGTCCGCCTACCCCATCAAGAGCACCGTGAACAGAAAGAACAGAGAGACAAAGTCGGGTTGCATTCAGTGTCATTCGAGCGGCACAGACGAAAACGATGCAAGAGCGCGCGGTCGACGGGCTGATCGGATGCTTCGCAATGGGTTAAGACGGGAAACATCGAATCGACCCGCGATTAACCGGCGTTCGATCGAGTCGAGAGCTATAAGAGCGGGAACTCACCCCTGGCGATATGTATCCCTTGGGTGTGGGCGGCAGCAGGACAGTCTCGTCCTGCGCGAGCGGCGCCATCGCGCACATCTGCAGCTGCTGCTCCTCGGGCGGCGCCAGATCGACCAGTCGCTGCTGCTGCTGCTGCTGCTGGCGCTGATACTGCTGCAGCTGCTGCACCTGCTGCTGATGCTCCTGCAGCTGCTGCTGCTGCTGATTGAGCGCGCTCTGCGAGCCGACGGGCGACACTGGAACTGGAGGTCCATCATTGATTGGAAGACAGGATGGCGCGTGGGAGGTGTTGCTACGTCTATGGCGCAGCGCTACATCGCCGAGGAGCGGTTGATGGGCGTGACCTGAGTGCGCGAGTGGGGCGGTGGCCTGCTGGAGGAGTGGCTGGTGCGCCGCCGCCGCCGCCGTCTGGTACGACTGGTGATAGTCCCCGCCCTCGCTACCGCTAATCCCGTCCATTCCCGATATGTTGTGGCCTGGGCGAATCAGAGGAGAAGGACACACGTTTTTCGGTCAGCTAACACCACACTCAATCGGTTTCACAGAGAGAGAGAGAGATAAAGAGAAAAAAGATAGCGAGCGATTGAACGAGAGAGAGAGAGAGAGATAGAAATAAAATAGAATGGATAACCATGCGAATAATGCTCGAAATAATAGCAAGCTTATTAGGGGGGCGCGGCCTATCAAGGCACGCCCTGTATCAGGCCTGTTCGTGAAGCGGTGAGAAACGAACCGAAAGAGGAGCGGGGGCCGGGGGGAGGGGGCGAGTGAAACAAATAACGGCACTTAGTTGCGAGTCTCGTTTTCATTTTGTCACCAGCTCGTATACACGTGTACAATGATCGCTGGGCGTGGCTTAAAATGAGAGTTTCTCATCCACCGTGTCCGGCGCGAAGCGTCCAAACACAACAGCACGTGCCAACGTAAAACAAAGAGAGAGAGGGAGAGACGTAAAGTGTGCGTGTCTTTGATTTTGCTATGGCGAGTTTCGGCGATTGTCTTCATTTCCACCGATCAGGGCACTCTTTTCACCTGGGGAAGAAGACAAACGTC
>JARRAA010007707.1:0-10929 GCA_030557295.1 Ecitodaemon sp. MM-2014
GTTTTCGTGCGATCCGACGCGGGGCCAGGCGAAAGCGTTATTGTTTTGAGTGTAAATTGCCGTTAGTGACGGCTGGTTAGGCAATTTTCGAAGGGTTCGCGCGCGCTTTCCATGCGCCAGCAGTCACCCCTCGGGGACTGTTTTGTTCCGACCGGAATCTAAACACTGATCAAATCGTTTGTGACAGAAAAAAGGCAAGGGAACTGTTCGAAAATAGTCGCTTTTTTATACAAGTCTCTCGAAATACACGACGCTCTGGCTTCGAAGAATGTTTTGTCATTTTTGGGTACAGACATTGTGATCATTCTTGCAATTATTGAGAAAGGCCTTTCTCGTGAGTAAAATCATCGAAAATATATAAACATCGGTTGAGTAGTTTTTGCATTATTTGCGCTAAACGAAAATCTCGCATTTGCCCGNCATCGCAAACTCCTGATTGAAGACAAACATCGTGATAAATCTTTAAAGTATCGAGAGGTGCGTTTCCTGTGAGTAAAATAACCAAAAAAATAACAAAATCTGCGGAGTAGTTTTTGCGATGTTTGCACAAAACCAAAAGCAGAAAGTGCGCGTACGTTCAAGAATAGTTTCGCAACTAAAGCAAACTTTTGAAGTAATTGCCTCTCGCCTCTCGCGTTTGGAACGCCCGGTAAAGTAAAATCGCGAAATTCTCCAGACGCCGCGGGCGCAATAGGCGCGTAATGAGATAAAACGAAATTTCATTGCGCGGGGGATGCGTAAATAGTGATTCCTGCGTGCGGAGCGCATCAGCGTGAAATATGGAAATACACTTTCCCGGCCGGAAGTTCCCTCCGAGGCGGCGGGGCGCGCGCAAACTTGCGCCATAATCGTAAAACACGCCGCGGCGAATAAATCTCCGTTCATCGCGCCAGACTGTTCGGCGCAATCGCAGAGCTGCGCCACCAACAATTGCAATTGGATAGTAAATCAAAACAGAGCGCGCCGCCACGTTGCGCCACCTTGAGCGTCGGACGGCCGTGGTCCGCTGTCTTTCGAAAAACTTGCCATATCGATAGCGGTCAAGTTCGACGGCGACCTCACTGATCCGGCGAGCGGCGACGCGTTCGCAAAATAACGCCGACACTGACAAAACAACGCGGACGGAAGGACAACGAATTGGCGAAAAATCAGCGCTCGTTTGGTTTCGTCGATCGCCTCGGCGCTGGCGAACTATGAGAATCACTTGCGTCCAATGAGCAAATCAATTGCGAGCGCGACCGCCGGGCCTTTAATTACGTAGGTATTGGACGTGGGACGCGAGTAACGAATGTCAAATAATCGACCTTTCTAGGTGTCGGGCAGCGGCGGCGCCAGACCTGGGACTAACAACCGTTTTATTGTCTATTCGTCGTCCATTGCTTCATTGCCGAGGCGAAGATTGCCTCCTAATCGCACCTGCGTTCCAATCGTGCCAATCGCGCCGAAGAAAAGTTTGTCATCGCAAAAAGTTGCGCATAGACGATAAACTAGACCGAAACGTTATAAAATACCGATGTTATGACAAAGTACCGAAAGGTGCATTGTACGAATCGATCGATTCGCCAATCGGGTGATTCATGCGCGAGGAATATCGGCGTAAACACGACGCATAAACATTTTTGCATGTTTCATGTTCGACACCGAAATATTGCGAGTTTTTTTTTTGGCAAATTCGTAAGAAACAAAGTACGTAACCGTCGGGAACTTGAACCAAACGTCGAGAACTTCGACCAAGCACCAAACTTGCAGGTTTTCAAATCGATTTTGCTTTTGATTCCGATTAATCGATTGTAACGAAACAAAGGCAACTGTAATCAGCAAAAATTCAAATATTTGCACGATTTTTTGGGTGCGCAAAATCGGCGTGATTATTTCGGTTTGGTACTCGATCGAAGTTCGCCAAGTCGGTTGAAGTCCGCGACTGCAACGAGGAGGTGTGTGCGCGTGCGCGCTAGCGCGAGTCAAAGTTTCCGCCAACTCCAACGTCGGCAAGCGACACGCGCTCGAATCGAACGCGACGCCAAAGTTTACGCTCGATACATGCGTCGATGCGACGGCCGGCGTGCTGCGAAATAACTGTCGGTATTTGCATATTTCCACCCTGTATCAACGAGCGCCGGCATTTTTCTCGCTCGATGCGCCTCGTTCGTTCCGCGAAGCGTAAAAACCGAGCGGAACGCTCGCAACGACTTCGAAACCAAAGCGCGCGCCGGCGGACTAAATCAAACGCGGCGAGAATCGCGTCGCCCGTTTCTTCGGCGAACTAATCGCGCCACCTGCCAAGCTAATCTTATCCGCCTCGCCTTATCAGTATGACGAGCGCATTTTATAATGCGGATTAGAGCATTCGCGAGCGCGCCAATTTCCACCGACGATGATTAATGGCAAACTTGTTAATAATCCGACGCGAATATTTTCGCAATTTGATTAATACGAACAAAGCGTATTTCGTCCGGCCCGACTCGCGCAATTATGAATTGCCGAACGACGAAATTCCGCCGGTGCACTGATTGGCGTGATTGATTAAATTCCCGGCTCGAATTAGTCGCGTGCCGCTAATAAATATCGCCGACGCAAAAACATTCGAATCTCATCCGGGCTCGAACGATATTGACAATGCCGCGCATTAAACAAAACCGAACAATGGTATCGCACAAAAGCTTCGATCTAATCTACCGTCCGTAGAAAATCGCCAGAAATATTTGTAAAAATATGCCGTAATCTTTCCACGAAACTTCGACGCCAAGCATCGCGAGCGCGTCCGGAATAAATCGCGCGTTCGCTAATTGCGTTTTCGATATACCCACGCGCGACGATAAAGACAGCATAACGCACCTGCAATTAAAACGAAGCGGGCCGATCGTACGGCGCGATGGAATAATTAAACGCCGCACAAAACGCGGCGCGGTCCGTTAACGACGGCGCGCGGCGATTAAAAATGCCTGCGCGCGGCGCCGCGAGACGGCCCGGAGCGAACGGCGCCAACCCTTCCGGACAATGCATGCGCGCCGCGCGTCGATTGCACGTAGGTGCAATTTTGTCATCAAACGCCGCAATTACGGGCGCGCGTATACGGCGCGCGCGCGCGCGCCGAACGAGTCGGCTTGTTATGACGGCGCGCGCGCGAGACGCGAGACTTTTACAACTTTCTTTTCTCGCGTGATGCGGCGTCGAAGCGCGAAGCGAAAAGTTCGCGGCGCGAACGCAATCGGCGTCGTAGTTCAGCCGTCGGCGGGCGATCGCGAAATCCGCAAACGATAGCCGACGTCGTCGTTGGAGGATTAGCAACGGGCAATCGGAAAAAGTACGACGAAAAGCGCAACGTGGAAGTTGCAACATTCGCCGTGTGGCATGCTTGCAAAACGCGGAAAATAACAAGTTTATCGATGCCTCGCAAGGCACTGGCTTAGTTAATAGTCGGTTTTCGAGCAATGCTTGAAGCAAAATTATCAATAAAGTGAGCTCGCTTTTAAACGTCGCGTGTTGGCCGGCTCGGAAGCCGTAAAAGTGGAGTAAAGAAGCGCACAAACCCAGAGTGAAAGTTCGAAGTTGCAACTAACTCCTAGAAGCTGAAGAGAACCGTTCGCTCCTTCAATATCCTTAACCCAGCGCTTCCCAAGTGGCTGTACCACAACTTATTTATGATCTTCGTTCAAAGATAGCGCGCTTTTTGTTAATGCTCAGATCTGGGTCCACGTTGCGCCGCGAGGAGCGGCGCAATAAAAACACACGTGTCGCGGCGCGGAGCGGGAGCGCGCAATTAGCACCTACCTGCCAAGGTGAAGCGGTCCATGTAGTTGATCAGGTTGACGAAGCAGAGGATGAGGATGGCCACCCATTCCATCTTCTTGATGTCGCGCAGCGTGCCGCCGCCGTCGTCGCCGCGATGCTCCCCATGGTCGGCGTTGCGCATCAGCTGCTCCTGGGAGTTGTTGGGCGCGATCGCGGGCGGCATGTTCTTGAACTCCTTGAGGACGGTGACACTCTGTTTACTGTTCAGGTCCTGGGCCGGCATGTCACCGGGCGCTGCGCTCTCGCGTGCCGCTCGAAAGTCTCTCTCTCTCTCTCTCGCTCTCTCTTCGGCGCCGGCGGGAGCACGTCACCGGCAGGCGGACGGGCGACGACTGACTGCGGCCGCACGCCGGCCGTTCGGGGCATGCAACAAATGGGTCCGGCGGCGCGAAGCGCGCGCAAGGCGGTCGTCGCGCGTCGCGCGAGGGGGCGGCGCGCCACGCGGTGCGTGCGATCGCGCGCCGCGCAGTCGCTCGCGCCGGACCGCGGCGTCGGGAGGCTGCGCGCGCGAGAGTTGGGAGAGTTTCGGGCGCGATTCGCATTTGCCGCCGCTGGCGGCGCGCCCGGTGCGCAGCCGCGGGGCGCGCAAGAGGAGCGTAAATCCAAACAAACAACTTACGATCGGTATGACAGCAGCCGGTCAGCGGTGTGGTGCGGTGCGCCGCGTGGACGATGCCCGTTTGCGTCGACCTCGGCGTTCGGCGCACTTTTTTCGACTCGCCGCGGAGCGCGCGTCGACGAGGCGAACGCGTCAGACGCCGAAAGCGGCGTGCCGGCCGTGCGCGGTTAGGCGCGCACGCGCATGCGCACCGCCTGACGCAGGATCACCTGATGTTGATTCCGTTATCGCCGGAGCCGCTTTATCCGCGGCCCGCGTGCACGCTACGCACGCCGACTCTTCCACAATGCCATGCACCGCACGCGCAATTGTCGCACTCGCGCGCCCGCCGCGTGCTGTCACAAAAAAACGCGTTAGAATCTAGTAAACTTTCGGGAAATATCGAAACGTGACGCGCTCGTCGCGCGACGAGCTCGCAAGTCAAAGTGACTCACGTTCACGAGCAACCGTCTCCTCCTTCTAGCGCACCAACGTAGGCAACTCAACGCACACCAAATTTAAAAGCACATTCCATAGTTTGTTTATAAAACGCCATTTAAAGTAATCTCGAACTCTACAAATATTTTAGTAATTCGATGAATTATTAATTTCATGTGTAGTAACAAATGATAATAAACAATGGCTTTCGTAACAAATCGGGTGCGACTGTAGACAATTCAATGAACGCGCCCGAAATGTTACGAGTTCGCACGACGGCGAGCGCAATGAAGTTGCCTACATTGTCGACAACTACATCGTGCTCCGCTGCGCTCGCTACGCCAAGAAAACACGCAAATAATTGCGCTCCAGACCGAAATTGCGACGCAAAAACGCAGCGATAATGCGGAGAAAATGCGCGTGAACACGGCGTGGCTATGTGAAATATGTGGTACGCTGCCCTAGTGCGATTCATACGCCGTAGAATAGTTTTAGGCGTCATATTCACAGTCTCCCTGCTCTACTGCCTCTTCAGTTTTATGGGCAAAGTAAGTTTTTCCGCGTATTCCGCCCGATACAAAACTTCCCAGCCGTCGCTAACGAACGTCTGGTTGTTTTAGGGCGTTTTCCTGGACAGCGATGACTCAATTCCTATCAGACGATCGCAGCCTTTCGTGTGGCGAACATTGCAACAACACAATGCCAGTGATGTTGACCTGCTGTGCAGGAACTCTGTGCAAGGAAAAGTCCTAATAGTTGATGACAGAGGTATTAAATCCGAGTAGTACGTATGTGATTTTTATAAAGTTTTGACTGCTTTAAGGGTATGTGTGTCCAAGACATGACATCCTACCAAATGGGTGCTGCAATGACGATCTGTCCACTTCTGTGCAGTATTCTTGTGAGACATGCAAGAACAATAACTGCTGTGCGATTTACGAATATTGCATTTCATGCTGTTTACATCCCAATAAGGTAAATTCGCCATGCGGCGCAACAAGCGCTCGACGAAAATTCATGCATGATTCCCACAACGCGGTCAATACAGTCAGTGCGGTCGCTTGAAATTCGAAATGCCTTAAATTTCCTCGTTCGTTTCGATAGAAAAACATGCTGGAGAACGTTCTGGGCAAGGCGACGGAGCAAAACAACGTGCTGTTTGCCTCCGTGACCGACCACTTCGAGCTCTGCCTGGCGAAGTGCCGCACCAACTCGCAGAGCGTGCAGCACGAGAACTCCTACAAGGACCCGAAGGCGAAGCACTGCTACGGCGAGACGGCGCCGGGCGTCATTCAGGACACGAACGAAGCATAGTCGAGAGCGAGACCAAAGTTAGTCGATAACTTTTCAAACTGTTTGTAAGCTACTTCAATTCGACGCGAGACTCGCGAGCGAATCACGGCGTTAGTCACTTCCGTCTATATCATTGAAATTATTCTCATTAGTCAGTCTTATTATCATTGTTTCGCGGACAAATTTATTGGGTGCTTGATAACTGGTCGCTGTATTTGAAGACATGCATGGAATATTTCAACTCGACACGTTGATGCCAGCCAAACGAATAGAAATGCGCACGAAACTCTCAAAAGAGTTTGACCGTCGGAACAACACTGACGCTTGCGCTGTAACGTTAGGCATCACTCACTCTCTCAAATTGTTTTCTCGCGACCAGTAATTCTTCACCGTTCTTATTACCTGTAAGAAATCTCATCTTTGTTGCCCATTACAGAGCAACTCTAGGAGTATTATGCAAACGTCCATTTTCTTCGTTCGTTTATTTTCGCATGTGGTATTACTTCGACTTTGTTATATTGCTGAACAACTTCAAAGAAGTGTAAAAACTATGTGATTTCGAATCCGACTAAGGATCATCAATAAATTTATGATGAGTAATCGTTGTTTGGTTGCGACGCTTGTTGTGATCAATGCGCGCTCCGACTATTTTCGCATTTCGGTCGTGATTAGATAAGGTTGTGTTTGGGTTTGAACCGTTTTGTTGATATTATACACGCAGCCGATGTTTTAACGTCTGATGGGCGTAGAATCGCGTTGCAAACCATTTCGTTTTGGTTTAATTTCGTCAAAGACTGACAGACAGTTCATTTAAGCCCCTCCTACTCTTTTGTTCCAAACACTCGCAAATATTAAGTAACCACCTGGTTTTCTCGCTCTTTGGCGAAGAGACTAAGAACCAAAATCGCACGTCGCGTTATCAATGCGAATTTGCTGTGATAAGATATCGAAAACGTTTCGCAAAGTTATCGCCGCGTCCTGTACAAAGTGTAAGAGAAGTTGCATATCGCGCCCGGCGTTTCCGTGTTTATCGCCCGAGAACGTTAACAAACAAATCGCGTGAGCGGCCTACAGCGATGGATAAAACGCGCGATTCGATTAATGCCAGGCTCTAATCGCTGCGGCATTTGCGGCGAATTTCTGTCAACGTCACCGCGCCCGTTTTCTATTTTTCCATGCGCCGCGCGAGACACACTCGAGGCACGCGCGGCTCGCGGCGCGCCGCGGCCGCGACGCGTTGAAGAGCAACGGCGCGCCGAGCGAGAGAGCGAGCCGAGTCGCGCAGTAAACTTGGACTTTGTAACTTTTATTTAGAGTTCATCGCCGAGCGGCTGCAGCGCGGGGTTTAAATTACACGCAGCACCTTTTCGAGCGTCCATTAACTGCCGAACCGTCGCTCCGCTCGCTTTAGCCCTCATCGTCCAGCATGATCAACACCGGGTGAGCGAACATTTACGTTTTATTCTCGAGCGCAGAGCTGCTCTAGGCTAGGTTAAGTCTGCGATTCGGCTGGTTAGTAGAGAACTTACGGTCGTCCGCATGATTCTGCTGGAGGATGCCACGTCCGGCGTTCGCACGACTCGCGCGACAGCGCAGGATGCGAGACGCGACGCTCGCGACCGATTCGCGATTGTTTTGTGTGCGTTTTTTCTTTTTGTACACGACTAACACGAGTTTTTTGGGAAAAAAGTGTCCGAGTGCGTTTTCCAATATAAAATCCTAGTAAAATGGTAATTATCTAATGAGTTATTGCTTATTATTATTATTATTATTTGAAATTGTGTCTGATCGATTTATTCGTTGCTTTGTGTTGTGATTTTATTTGTTAAAAGTTGTTCAATTTTAAGCGACGAATTTGTTTTGGTCGTGAGCCAGTTTGATCTGTGTGGCATCGTGCTGATAAGAGCGTTTTTTAGGAAGTTGGCCGGGCGCACGATCTTCATGACGGGCGCCAGTCGCGGCATCGGCAAGGCGATCGCCTTGAAGGCGGCGCAAGATGGTGCGAACATTGTCATCGCCGCCAAGACGGCGACGGCGCATCCCAAGCTTCCGGGGACGATTTACACGGCCGCCGAAGAAAGTAAGTTCCTGCAGACTCCTCGAAGACTCTCTCGAGCGCGTCGATTTCTAGTCGAATATTTACGCGCGTTTCTGTGTTTCGCAGTCGAAAAGGCCGGGGGCAAGTGTCTGCCTTGCGTCGTCGACGTGAGGGACGAGTCGCAAGTGAGGAGCGCCGTCGAGGAGGCGGTGAAGAAGTTCGGCGGCATCGACATCCTGGTGAACAACGCCTCGGCGATCCACTTGACTCCCACCGATCAGACTGACATGAAGCGATACGACTTAATGCACCACGTCAATACGCGCGGAACCTTCTTGACGTGAGTGCCTTCTTCGAAACCGTTCCTTCCATCTCTTCGTCACACCGACGCCAATTCGATTCCGTTCGTTTCGTAGGACCAAGGAGTGCCTGCCCTACTTGAAGAAGAGCGACCACGCGCACGTCCTCAACATCTCGCCGCCGCTGAACATGGAATCGAAATGGTTCAGCAACCATGTCGCCTACACCATGGCGAAGTACGGAATGTCGCTGTGCGTGCTCGGCCAGCACGAGGAGTTCCGTCCGTTCAAGATCGGCGTCAACGCCCTGTGGCCGCGCACGGCCATCCAAACGGCCGCGATGGAGATGCTGACCGGCGGCGGCTCGGCGAGCGCCTGCCGCAAGCCGGAAATCATGGCCGACGCTGCGTACGCCGTATTCACGCAGGATCCCGCGAAATGCACCGGCAACTTCTTCGTCGACGAGCGCCTGCTGTTCGACAGCGGCGTGAAGAACTTCGACGCGTACGCCTGCGACCCGAGCAGCAAGGACAACCTGATGCTGGACTTCTTCCTCAGCGAGGACCAAGCCAAGCCTTGCGTGGGCACCGGCGCCGGCGAGGTGCGCATGGAGGACTCCCTGCGCGACGGCCCGTTCGGCGCAAAGAAGGCCGCCGCGCCGTCCGGACCCGTCGAGAACGTCGAGGGCATCTTCAAGGTCATCGAGGCCAGCCTGAGCGAGGAGCTCGTCTCCTCGACGAGGGCGGTGTTCGCCTTCAACGTGACGGGCAAGGAGGAGGGCAAGTGGTACGTCGATCTCAAGAACGGCGCCGGCGGGTGCGGCAAAGGCGAGCCGCCGACCGCCGCCGACGCCACGCTCACGATGGACGGCAAGAACTTCTTCGCCATGTTCACCGGCAAAACGAAGCCGGCGACGGCGTACATGCTGGGCAAGCTGAAGATTTCCGGCAACATGCAGAAGGCGCTCAAGCTGGAGAAACTGATGGGCAAGTTGAAAGCGAAGATGTAAACGCCGCGCCGCCTTTTAAATGCGATTCACGAGTCACCGCAATAACGCCTAGTTTTGAACTAGGGCGAATCATATTTTAAGATTATATTGTTATATTTTAAATAATTGTAAGCTAAAGTAAAACATTTTTACACTTTACATATAATTTGCGTGTTTTTCGTGGGTTTGAGCTTCCCTCGACGTTGTTGTAGAGTTGTTTCGTTTGTGTTTTAACCGGTGTTTTCAATTTCTAGGAAACTCAGTGGTCTGACAATCTTTGTCACCGGGGCTTCCCGAGGTATCGGCAAGGCGATCGCCATTAAGGCGGCCAAGGATGGCGCGAACATTGTGATCGCTGCGAAGACCGCCGAGCCGCATCCCAAATTAGAAGGGACCATCTACACGGCCGCCGCGGAAAGTAATTCGAACAATTTCTCATTGCTGCGACGAAATTAAATGTATGCACAAATAACGTTATTTAGTTGAAGCCGCCGGCGGAAAATGCCTTCCGTGCGTCGTCGACGTGCGAAGCGAGGAGCAAGTCCGCGCGGCCGTCCAGAAGGCGGTGGAGACGTTCGGCGGGATCGACATCCTGATCAACAACGCGTCCGCGATTTCCCTGACCCCCACCGACGAGACCACGATGAAGAAATTCGACCTGATGCACAGCGTGAACGTGCGAGGAACATTCTTGGTGTACGCGTTACCCTTTCCCGCATTGCATTCGAAACGAAACTCATTTCGCGATCCCTTTGCGCAGCACCAAAACATGCCTGCCCCACTTGAAGAACTCGAAGCACGGCCACGTCCTGATGCTCTCTCCGCCGTTGAACATGTCCCCGCACTGGTTCAAGCCGTTCGTCGCCTACACCATGTCCAAGTACGGAATGTCCATGTGCGTCTTGGGCATGCACGAAGAGTTCCGGGAGTTCGGCATTGCCGTGAATGCCCTCTGGCCGCGCACAAGTAAATATGCCACGCGCTAGGCGTGTTTGCGCACGATATTAACGCGCGTAAATCGTTCCTAGTTATTCACACCGCTGCCGCGGACATGCTCATGGGCGGCGAAGGTTCGAAGCACGCCCGAAAACCCGAAATCATGGCCGACGCAGCGTATATTATTCTGTCGCAAGATCCGAAGTCTTGCACCGGAAACTTCTTCATTGACCAGGAGCTGCTCTTGCAGTACGGCGTCAGGGAGTTCGACGACTACGCGTGCGACGAGGAGACGAAGGACGACCTGCATAACGATGTGTTTATCGACGTTGACGAAAATCCGACGATGGTTCTTGCGAAATTATAAAGTCATGCTATTATGTGGGGGCATATTTTAACGGTTTATGGGTTGTTTGCTATGGGCGGGATTCGGGATTTTACAAATTTTATATGTTTATATCAATGAGTATGTAAACGTTGGTTGATACATGTGTGCATGTACAATAAAAATTATAAATTTTATGTATTAACTCATCCTTTTGAAGAC
>JARRAA010007722.1:0-19327 GCA_030557295.1 Ecitodaemon sp. MM-2014
TAAATTAATTTGTTTGTCAATACCTTAGTTAAGACGGTCTTCTATTTATTTAATACAACATTTGATAACTCGACTCGCTTGGAAATTCAATTCTGATTACGCACATACTTAATTTGTCGTAGATCGGACTGCAACTTTTCGAAATATTGAACGCTGAAATTGCCATAGCTTATAATTTATTCAGTCCCGGCTTCACAGTCGCGCATAATAGCGCGCGATCTTCAGGTTCAGGTAGTATTTTCGGGGACCCGAAAATAAGTTGACATCTCAGACTTGGCCAGACTTGGCTAAACTACCCAAAGTGTGCAGCGCCTAAGTCTCCCGAAACGCTTCGTATGGTTCGACCTTGCCACAATTGGTCATCTCGATGACCGGCCGAGACGGATTTCATGGAATCGAAACGACGCTAGTTTTTGCGTCTTTCGCGTCTCGTATCTTGAGAAAAACGAGCGAGAACGTGAAGCTGCAACGGTGCACCTTAAGAGCCTTCGGGGTAGGTTAGGTTGGGTCAGGACTAATGTTTGATGCCAATCAGAAGCGCATTTCTGCACTTTGAACACTCCAACCTCCAAAAAAATAAAAACCAAACTGAAACCATTCCGAACTTTTTAATAAACATGTAAATCACAGAGCGAAACATCTACTAGCGCCATCTACGATCAAAGCTTTATACTAATATTACAACCTAACCAAACTTTGATTCTATTGGGTTGAATAATAAATAGTGAGTTATTCTTAACAGAGATGACACAAAGAGAGTCCTTTTGAGATTGCAATTTTCAACGTCACTTTGACCTGATTTCCAGTGGAAATAACAAGACGGCTTGTACTAAATCAATAGTACAACTATTTGGTTATGAAATAAAAAAAAATGAAAAGCTATCACCCCTAGGATGGATGTTACAGCTGATTTTGCAAGATCAATTTTGGAAACATCAATACATGCTTTAGCCCGCAATTTGTTGCTTTTTGTCTTACTTCCGGTTGTCGTACCATGATAATTAGTACTAAAATCGTAAGTCCATCTCTTTAGCTATAATATGAAGTAAGAACCAGGAAGCAATCGCATCTACAACGGAATTTAGGGCTGTTTTTACAAGGTCAGGTTCGTAAAGCTAAAAAAACGTAAAATTATGTTTTAACCTTAAAATAGTTCAACTTTGGACGCCATTTTGATCGATTTTCCGTGGAAAATGAGGCGACTACTGTATTAAAACCGAAAGTACAACTCTTTCGCTAGAAAATAAAGGAAATATCAGTAAGCTATCGCATCTTGGATGGAAGTTACAGCTGATTTTCCAAGGTCAATTTGGACAACGTGAACATGCTTTCACCCGCAATTCGTTAAAATTTCGGTTGCATTTTGGCTTACTTCCGGTGGTCATACCGTTACAATTAGCACTAAAATCGTAAGTTTACATCTTAGGCTACAATTTGAAGAAAAAACTAGAAATCCATCGCGTGTACAACGAATGTTAGAGCGGTTTTTACAAGGTCAGTTTGGTAAACTTACAAAAACGTAAAATTATATTTTAACCACAAACTTTTTCAATTTTGGGCTTCATTTTGAAGGACTTTCAGTGGAAATCACGTAACTCCTAGTACTAAAATCAAAAGTGGAACTCTTTCTCTATAAAATAAAGGAAAATTCAGTAATCTATCGCTCCTAGGACGAAAGTTATAAAGGATTCTCCAAGGTCAATTTTGAAAAATTGGGTCGGGGAAAATAGTTCGGGTAATAAGTAACGAGCGTTTATTTTTATCAAAAATTCGATTGTTCCTCATCGATTATAATGCTAATTTAATCAATTATGTATTCTCCACCATTCGACCAGTTTGTCGATGCCCCTTTGTGGCCCATTTCCATCTCTGTGATGAAACATAGTTGGTAACGAGGTGTCGGTTACAAGCGACTGAATAGAAACACGCGACAAACGTTGTTTTAACAAGGTTTGCAAGCTAATAAACTGTTCGACAATAACGCCCCTGGCGGGGGCCGTTGCGATGCGGATTGAAATGAAAACGGGAACGCGGGAAGCGATGGAAACCCAACGCGCCGATTGAGATGAAAATTGATATCGCAGGACGACGCGGTCGCGTTTGCGCTATTTCCATGCGCTGCAACAATGCGTCGTGGACGAGCGCAAAAACGAGGAATTGCGCTCGTTGCTCGTTACAATGGCATTTCGTCGTCGAAGGACCGGTCGTGCCAAATATGGCCGAGCCATTCGGGCACATGTCATTGCTTACTTGTTGCGGTCGTCCGACGCGCAATCTTCGACGAAATCGTTCCTCATTGCCTCTACAGGTTAGGAATAACCTAACGCATTAGCTATTGTGGCTGGAGAGTACCGCAACGCCCTCTACAATGATTAAATAACCTAAAAACTGTGTTTACAGATTCCTGTAATTGTTGTGCGGACTTGTTAGACGCGTTAGATTCGAATGATATTTTGACCAACTTCCGGTAGACGTTTAACGATTGTTAGTACTAACATGGAAAGCACAACTCTTTTGCTAGGAGATAGGGGTAGAATCAGGGAGCTATCGTGTTTGGAACCAAAGTTATAAGTGATTTTGCTAGGAAAGTTTTGAAGCTGTGAAAAATGAAAACATTTAACCAAAAAGTTGCTCAACTTTCGGCGTCGTTTTGACCCACTTCCGGTGGAAATATCGTCACTGCTGGTGGTAAAATCGATAGGGCAACTCTTTCGCTACGAAATAAGGGTAAAGTCAGGAAGCAGTCGCATCTACGATGAAAGTTAGGGCTATTTGTAAAAGATCAATTTTGTAAGCATCAAAAGATATGTTTTAAACTAGTTCAAGTATGGGCGCCATTTTGACCAACTTCCGGAGACAATTCCAACTTAGCTGGTACTAAACTCGAAAGAATAACTCGTTCGCTACAAAATGAAGGAAAAACCGGGAAGTTATCGTATCTACAACGGAAGTTATAGCTGAGTTTGCAAGGTTAATTTTGGAATATGAAGAAATTTAACCTAAAAATTCTTTAACTTTCAGCGCGATTTTGACCCACTTGTAGTAGAAATATCACAATTGACAGTACAAAAATCAAAAGTGCAACCCTTTGGCTACTAAATAAAGGAAAAATCAGGAAGCTGTCGTGTCGAGAACGGAAGTTACAGGTGATTTTCCAAAGCAAGTTTTGGAAACATGAAAAGATTGAAATATTTACACTAAGAATTGTTCAAATTTCGGCTCCATTTTGACCCACTTGTAGTGAAATATGTCACCACTGTTAGTGCCATAATCGAAAGTATAACTCTTTCGCTATAAGATAAAGGCAAAAGCAGGAAGCTGCTATGTTTACAACCGAAGTTACAGCTGATTTTGCAAGGTCAATTTTGGAAACATGAAGATATGCTTTCAGCTCAAGTTTGATCAACTTTCAGCCCCATTTTGGCCAACTTCCGGTGGTATGGTCATGACAGCTAGTACAAACATCGAAAGTCCATCTCTTTCGCTGCATAACCAAGGAAGCATCGTGAAGCTATCGCGTCTACAGCGAAGATCAATTCTGTAAACGTGAAAATATTAAAGATTTTCTTTAACCTCAATTCTTAAACTTTAAGCGCCATTTTGACCAACTTCCGGTGATAATACAAAAATAGCTAATAGTACAATCGAAAGAACAACTCTTTCGCTATAAAATAATGAAAAAATCGAGGAGTTAAAGTGTCTAGAACGGAAGTTACAGCTGATTTTGTAGGGTCAGTTTTGGAAACTAAAAATTAAAGATTTTCTTTAACTTCAATTCTTAAACTTTGAGCGCTATTTTGACCAACTTCCGGTAACAATACAAAAATAGCTAATAGTATAATCGAAAGAATAGCTCTTTCGCTATAAAATGATGAAAAGATCGAGGAGTTAAAGTGTCTAGAACGGAAGTTACAGCTGATCTTGTAGGGTCAGTTTTGGAAACTTGAAAATATTTTTTAAGCTCAAATTTGTCCAACTTTCGGCATTTTGACCAATTTCCAGTGGAAATACCACCACAGTTAATACTAAAATAATAAACACATAGACTATTGTTGTTTTAGAGTACCGCAGCGCTCTCTGCGCTGAGTAAATAACCTAGAAATTGCTTAAAGATTCCTGTAATGTTTCCACCGACTTGTAAGTAATTCCACTGTGTATAAACGGCTTTAATTCGATAGTTTCGATGCGCATTCGTTGCGAAACGTCGAACGTCGAACGTTGCGGGGTTGGCGGTAAAACCGCATCGCAAACAGTCGGCGAGAAAAAGTTGTTTGGCAGCGTTTGGTGGCGTTATTCACGTCGCCATTCGGACTCGCCATTTGCGGATTCGGACGACGCGCCGCCGCCGCCAGGACATGCATTATTCACGAGGGCACTCTGCCGGCGACGCGCAATATTCTCCCTCGTCCTAGTCCTTGTGTACGTCCTCGTCCAATCTGCATTATAAACCGCCGTGCGGCCATCGCGACAAAAAAAGCAAGCCGTGAAAAACAATAAACAGATGACAACCAAACAAAGCGTTCGGCCATAACCTATCCCAGTAACCTACCTGTATTCATTCCGAACATAACCTCGAAGAATAACCTCACGTTTATGGACGATGACGAAATACAATAATGAAGCAACAAAACAATACGAGCAGGTGGACATAAAGAGAGTCCTTTTGCGATTGCAATTTTCAACGTCATTTTGACCTGATTTCCAGTGGAAATAACAAGACGGCTTGTACTAAAATCAAAAGTACAACTATTTGGTTGTGAAATAAAAAATAAATGAAAAGCTATCATCCCTAGGATGGAAGTTACAGCTGATTTTGCAAGATCAATTTTGGAAACATCAATACATGCTTCAGCCTCCAATTTGTTGCTTTTTGTCTTAATTCCGATTGTCGTACCACGATAATTAGTACTAAAATCGTAAGTCCATCTCTTTAGCTATAACATGAAGTAAGAACCAGGAAGCAATCGCATCTACAACGGAATTTAGGGCTGTTTTTATAAGGTCAGGTTCGTAAAGCTAAAAAAACGTAAAATTATGTTTTAACCTTAAAATAGTTCAACTTTGGACGCCATTTTGATCGATTTTCCGTGGAAATGAGGCAACTACTGTATTAAAATCGAAAGTACAACTCTTTCGCTAGAAAATAAAGGAAACATCTGGAAGCTATCGCATCATGGACGGAAGTTACAGCTGATTTTCCTAGGTCAATTTGATGATGAAATTTTTTCAATTTTCGTCAACATTTTAACTTACTTCTGGGGATATTACCATGGCTGCTGATATTAAAATCGAAAGAGTATCTCCTTCGCTGTAGAATAAAGAAAAAAACAGCAAACCATCGCGCCCAGGACGGAAGTTACAGCTGATTTTGCAAGATCGATTTCGATAGAGACGAAAAGCGTTTTAACCTCAATCCTGTTCAACTTTGTGCATCATTTTCACCCACGCCCGGCGGAAACTCAACGACAACTGGCACCTTGAGCGAAAGAACAACTCTTTCGTCGCACTAAACTAACCTAAACAGTTTATACCGAGCGAAAAGCAAATTCATCTCAGGAAGCTTCGACATAACCTATCCCAATCCCAATCTATGTTCATCGTTGACCTAACCTCGAAGAATAACCTCATGTTCATTGTGGACGACGAAACGCAATAATAAAGCGACGAAACGCTAGCGGAACAATGACAAAACAACAAAAACGGGTGGAAATAAAAGAGGCTAATGTTACATCACGTAATGTTTTGTTTCGAATCCCTTCTCCCTTTTGTTTGAGCGTCACAGAGCGTCACAGAGCCTCGAGCGTTGATTTCATTGTTTGGCCGTGTTGCGATTAATGCGCGGACGACGTGCGGCCGCCGCACGGCGCGTGAGGCGGCGCGGCGTCGACGGTTTTCCGGATCGGCGCCTCCTCGCCGCGCGGGCGATTTCGTCCTGGGGGCGCGCGTTTCGTTCGTCTCGCTCGGACTAGCACAGCGGCATGGTGGTGGCGCTGGGACGCTGCTTGCAGTTGCGCTCCCAGCCCGGCCACGCTTGCCACCCCTTCTCCTCGAGGACCTTCTGCGCGCACTTGTAATCGTCGCTTATGTCGTCGTCCACGAAGTCTAAAAAGTGCGACACTCAGTAGAGAGAAATCAAGCCGTCGGTGGTGGAGGTTAAGACATACTCGCGCATTTCACTTTGCACCGCCCCCCGGCGCTCTTCGCGTCGCAGTAAAGGCGATCGTTGAGCTGGAAATTTATTTATTTTTTATGAAGGAAAACACGATCGAGAAGGAAATAAATTGAATTGGAAGTGATGGAATCGGTCAACTTTCGATGATGTTTTGACCTACTTCCGGTCCACATTTAACGATGGTTGGTGCCAAAATGAAAAGTGCAACTCGTTTGCTGCGATATGACATGACATGAACGGAGCTGTCCTACTTGGAACGGAAGTTACAAGTGATTTTGTAAGACAAGTTTTGGAAACATGAAAAGATGTAAATATTTAACCCAAAGTTGTTCTACTTTCAGCGCCATTTTGACCCACTTACAACGGAAATATCAGCACTTATTGTACAAAAATCGAAAGTACCACTCTTTCGCTATGAAATAAGGGTTGAATCAGGAAGATATCACGAATAGAACGGAAGTTACAATTGATTTTGCAAAGTCAATTTTGGAAACATGAAAAGATGTAAATATTTAATCCAAAAGTTGTTCTACTTTCAGCGCCATTTTGACCCACTTACAACGGAAATATCACCACTGATTGTACTAAAATCGAAAGTACAACTCTTCCGCTATGAAATAAGGGTTGAATCAGGAAGATAACACGAATAGAACAGAAGTTAAAATTGATTTTGTAAAGTCAATTTTGGAAACATGACAATTTTAGAAATAGAATTTACCCTCACATTTGTTCAATTTTGGGCGCTGTTTCAACGGATTTCTCCCCATAATATCAAAGTAACTGGCAGGGACATCGAAAGAAAAACTCTTTTGCTACAAAATGGAGTATAAATCAGGAAGCTATCATATCTACAACGGAAGTTACAGATGATTTTACAAAGTCAATTTTTAAAACATAAAAATATTTAAGCTCAAATTTGTTCAACTTTGGGGCCCATTTTGATCTACTTCCGATGGCACTACAATGGCAGCTAATACTACAATCGAAAGTTCGTCTCTTTCGCTTCAAAACGAAGGGAAAATCAGGAAGCAATCATATTTACAATGAAAGTTAAGGCTGTTTTTATAAGGTCAATTTTGTAAACACGAAGAAATGCCTTGACCTCAAATTTTGACATTTTCCCATACTTCCGGTAATAATACCAAAATAGTTTATACTAAAATCGAAAGAATAACTCTTTTACAATCAGATGAAGTATAAATCAGGTAGTTATCCTGTCTACAACAGAAGTTACAGCTGATTTTGCAAAGACAATTTTGGAAACATGAAAATATGCTTACGCTTAAATTTGTTCAACTTTGCGCACCATTATCACCAACTTCCGGAAGCACTATCACGACAACCAGTGCTAAAATCGAAAGTACATCTGTTTCGTTACAAAACAAAGAAGAAAACATGAAGCTATCACGTTTAGAACAGAAGTTACAGTTGATTATAATTAATCAAGTTTGAAAACACGATAATCGCATTTGTTCAACTTTCGACGCCATTTTGACGTACTTCCGGCCGAAACTCAAGCACGCCGATCACAAAAATCAAAAGTATATCTGTAACGTCGTACTAGAACCATCAAAAACTAACTAATAAATAAACGTATACCGAGTGAAAAGTAAATTTTCTTCTCGGAAAGTTCAAAACGAGCAAAATGCTGCGCCCACAGTTATGCAACCAAACGTGCAACGTGTCTGCGCGATGCTCGTTGATTTTATGCTTTCGAGCGCGAATATTCCGTCGGCGTCTGCCCACGCGAAACGTAAACGAGCGTAAATAATTACTAAGCGAAGAGCGACGAAAGCGACGGCGCGCGCCGACGATGAAATGATATGCAAATGCGATTCGTTAGTCGAGTTATAGAACGGCGTAAACAACGCCGACCACAATGGCGGCGAAACGATATGCATGCGCGCGTGGGGTCAGACAATACGTTGCGATTGCGCACGGGCATAAATATGAAATGCTGCTGACTAACAATAAGTGTTGCTCGCGCATACAGAAAAAAATTAACAACGCGACGAAAGCAAATGCGCGAGAGATTGAGGCGTTAATGCCGGTAACGATGGCGGTCTGGTAACAATGGCCGCCGACGTAACTAGAAACTACGTGGACTTAAATCCCTACGAGGATGAAAACCAGTGGGCGGGTTGAAACTTTCAAGGTTATTTTGACTCACCTTTTTTGGCAATTTAATGACGAATAGAATTGAAATCAATAGATTAACTCCTGCGCTATTAAATGAGGGAAAAAGCAGGAAGCTATCGTGCCTAAAACGGAAGTTACAGCACTTTTTGTAAGACAATGTTTGAAAATATAAAAACCGGTAATCTAAAAGCACTTCAATTTTCGACGCCATTCTGACTTACTTTCGGTACAAATTCAAAGCTAGCAAGTATTGCAAATGAAAGAACAACTCTTCAGCTATGTAATGAAGGAATAATCAGGAAGCTGTCGTGCCTAGAACCAAAGTTACAGCCGATTTAGTAAGACAACTTTTGGAAACATAAATGCCTATAACACAAAAGATGTTTAATTTTGACGCCATTTTGACGTACTTCCGATTCAAATTCAAAGACGGGTGGTACCGGAAAAGAACGAACAACTCTTCAGCTATAAAATGAAGGAATAATCAGGAAGCTGTCGTGCCTAGAACGGAAGTTACAGCTGATTTTGTACGATAAATTACTATGAAATAAAAACTTGTAACCAAAAAGTGGCTCAAATTTTGAGCCCTTTGGTTGTACTGCCAGTGCATATTAAAAGACGGCAAGTACCCAAGAAGGAAAGAACAACTCTTTCACTATAAAATGAAGGAACAATCAGGAAGCCGTCGTACCTAGAACATACTTTTTGGACGATTTTACAAGACAATTCTAGAAACATGCGAACGTTTTTAACCTAAACGCTGTTCAACTTTCGACGTGATTTTGACTTACTTCCGGTACATATTTTAAAACGACTAGCATAAAAATCGAAAGTCCATCTCTTTCGGTACAAAATGAGTGAAAACTCAGGAAGCTGTCGCATCTAGAACGGAAGTTACAGCCGATTTTGCAAGATAAAGTACGGAAACATAAAAATCAGTGAAATAAGATTTGTTCAACTTCACATGCCATTTTAACGCACTTCTGGTAAATATACAAGAACGACAAATGCCAAAAAAGAAAGAACAACTCTTTCACTATAAAATACAGGAAAATCAGAAGGCTGTCTTGCCCAGAACGGACTTTTTTAGCCGATTTTACAAGACTACTTTTAGAAACATACGAATGTGTAAATATGCATTTAATCTAAACGCTGTTCAACTTTCGACGTGATTTTGACNCGAAAGTCCATCTCTTTAGCTACAAAATGAGTGAAAACTCAGGAAGCTGTCGCATCTAGAACGGAAGTTACAGCCGATTTTGTAAGATAAAGTACGGAAACATAAAAATCAGTGAACTAAGATTTGTTCAACTTTACATGCCATTTTGATGCACTTCTGTTAAATATTCAAGAACGACAAATACCAAAAAAGAAAGAACAACTCTTTCGCTATAAAATACAGGAAAAATCAGGAGGCTGTCTTGCCCAGAACGGACTTTTTTGGCCGATTTCGCAAGACTACTTTTGGAAACATGCGAATGTGTAAATATGCTTTTAACCTAAACGCTGTTCAACTTTCGGTGCGATTTTGACTTACTTTCAATGGATATATAGTGATGACTCTTACAAACATCGAAAGAACAACTCCTTCGCTACGAAACAGTGTAATAATCTCGTCAATATCTCGTCCAAAAAAGAAGCAACAGTCGATTTTGCAAGGCAAGTTTAGGAAACATGAAAAACATATCAAGTGCAACTAAAAAACGAAAACGGGCCAAAGATTGAGGCGTTAAGCCTAGTAACAATGGCGTAGTGATACCGAAACGACCTCAGACGTAACCAAAAACTTCGAGGACCCAAATCCCCGCCAGGGCGAAAACGTCCGAACGACTTGGGGGCGAAAGAAAAGCGAAATGAAAAGCATGTGAGAAAGACGCGAACGCGGATGTGTCGCTCGCGGCGCGCACGTGATTGTTATGAAAAGGAACGTGGACCGGAAGCAGACAGCGCCATCTTCTCGAGCGGTTTTCGCCCCATTTCTTGGGGTGGGCGCTAAACGGCCGGGCGTCGAAAAGACACGCGCGCCGTGTTCATCTCCGAGTTAAGCTTCGTTCTCTCGATTTTCGTTCTCGTTCCGTGTTCTCGTCGACGTTCCTGTTGCGGCTCCGGGTCGTGAGACTCGAAACGGTCGGATGGCGTGGGCGAACGCGAGAAGAAGAGTTTTACCTGAAACAGGCCGAGGTTCTGGCCGTTTCCCTTGTTGTGGACCGCCGAGGTGTTGAGGTACGACTCGCTGCGGACGAGACAAATCCCTCGAGGGCGGAAGCGGAAACAATTATTCTTCTTTAATTAAATAGTACACGGAGCAGAATATCAGGGTTATTTACAAGTATCTTTTCGTTTTGATTCGTTTGCAATAAGAGAAGATCGTTGTCGTTTGTCTTTTTGATTTTCTATATGAATAACTTGGAAAAATGTTTGGTAACTGTTTAATTATAAGATAAGGGATGAATCTTTGACATTGGTTTTATAGAGAATTGAACGCTCTATAAAAAATTACTTTTATGATTTTTCCCTAAATGGACTTATTTCATAGTTATTCAAGGTCAAAGATGGAAAACACGTTTACAGGTGTTTTGTGCTTTTTGGGTTGTGTAACTAGTTAACTATATAATAAGGGATGAATCTTTGTCGTTGTTTTATAGAGAATTGAACGCTCTACAAAAAATGCCCTTTATGATTTTTCCCTAAATGCACTTGTTTCGTAGTTATTCAAGGTCAAAGATGGAAAACACGTTTACAGGTGTTTTGTGCTTTTTGAGTTGTGTAACTAGTTCACTATATAATAAGGGATGAATCTTTGACGTTGGTTTTATAGAGTATTGAACGCTCTACAAAAAAGGTTGCTTATGATTTTTCCCTAAATGTACTCGTTTTATAGTTATTTGACGTCAAAGTTGGAAGACGTGTTTAAATGTAATTTGTGCCATTAAGTTGTGTAACTGGGCAACTATACAATAAGGGATGAATCTCTGAAATTTATATTATAAAGAATTGAACGCTCTACAGAAAAGGCCCTTTATGATTTTTCCGTAAATGCCCTTGTTTCGTAGTTATTCAAGGTCAAAAATGGAAAACACGTTTACAGGTGTTTTGTGCTTTTTGAGTTGTGTAACTAGTTAACTATATAATATGGGATGAATCTTTGACGTTGGTTTTATAGAGAATTGAACGCTCTACAAAAAATGTCTTTTATGATTTTTCTCTAAATGTACATGTTTCATAGTTATTTGACGTCAAACTTGGCAAACGCGTTTACAGGTGTTTTGTGCCTTTTGAGTTATGTAGCTGGTTAATTATGTTGTAAAAAATTAATTTTTGACATCCGTTTTACTAAGAATTAAAAGGTCTACAAAAAAGGCCCTTAAAGATTTTTTCCTAGAAGTGCTTGTTTCGGAGTTATTCAACGACAAAGTTGGCAATCGTTTTTAGAGAGAGTTGTTGAATTGTTATTTTCATATTTTTGCTTTCTGATTTATGCAATCGCTTATACATTTAAGAAGAACCCAATCTATTAATATCATTTTATGGGGAATTTAAGTCCCTACAAAAATGCCTGCTATGATTTTCCTCTAAACCTATGCGTTTAAAACTTATTCAATTTCAAAGTTATAAACTACGATGACAGAAGATCTTGTCGTTTTGTCATTTTTTACCTTCTGATGTATGTAATTATTTAGCCATATATTAATTTAGCAATCTTCGAGTTTAGTTTTATGCAGAATTAAATGCTCTATAAAAATGATTCCTTACGAATTTGCTCTGAATTTACTAATTCCAGAGTTATTCCACGTCAAAGTTAAATAACAAATTTACACAAAATTAATTTCATTTACTTTTTGTGCCTATTGATTTAATTAACTGGTTAACCAAATGATGAGGAACAAACCTCATAACTTATTTTGATAGAGTATTAAATATTCTATAAAAAAGCTCTTTTATAATTTTTCGCTAAATCTAGTTGGTGCAAAGTTATTCCCGTTCAAATTTATAATAATTGAATTTAAGAAGAAACAGAAGACACTTTGCTTAACTTTGATCACGAATAACACTCAAACTAGTCAATTTAACGAAAACTTATAAAAGACCATTTTTATAAGGCATCTAATAATGTAAATAATTACGTTTACGAATATAATTTCTAACAATTAGTTACGTAGTTACCAGAAGCAGAAGGCACGGAATCGTCGTCACTCAATTAATTTTTATGCATTTGACCACGAATTACAATCAAACCAGTCAATTTACGAAAAACTTACAACAGACCTTTTTTATAGAGCGTTTATTTATCTACATAATGACGCTTACAAATATAATTTATAATAATTAATTATGGAGTTATAAAAGCCAGAAGATACAAAATCGTCGTCACTCTAGCTATTTTTCTACTTTGACCATTAATAACAATCAAATCAGCCCAATTAACAAAAATTATATAAAGACCTTTTTTATAGAGCGTTTAATTCTCTACATAATCAAATTTACAAATATAATTTTTAGCAATTATTTAAGTACTTATAAACACCAGAATGCACAAAATCATTATCACCCAAATTATTCATCTCCTTTTGACCAGGAATAACAATCAAACCGGCCAAATTAACAAAAACTCCCCAAGGACCTTTTTTATAGATCATTTAATTCTCCATATAATTACGCTTACAGAAATAGTTTATAATAATTACTTAAATAGTTACAACAATCCCAAGACACAAAATCATGAGTATAATGATGATGATGAAAAAGAAAATCAAAAAGGACGAAACTATTATACCCTGATAGCAACAACGATAGTGCAAATAGTAATGATTGGATTGTGAATCACCCTGTGCTTTGTTTGCATCTGAATTTGTTTAAACAATTCGGCACGTCCGAAAAACCAATTTGAACGTCTTACTTACAATTGCCAACGTAACTCCGATGCACGCCGAGCCTGAGCAGCTCGTTGAGCAATCCGCATTGCGTGAATATCTTCCCTTCGCCCTGGTCCAGCGTCGTCAGAGACAGCAGCATCAGCAAACTCGTTATCAGCCGCATGATAACGCTCGAGCGGCGACAACAATTGCGACACCTGACGCGACAGGCTTCCGCCAATAGACCAACCGAACGCGCGACCAACTTTTATCTTTTATCGCTCGATTTGCCCAAACCAGTCGCCGTTATCTCTCCACTGTTTATCGATTTGTTTATGGATTCGTTTTTAAACAGGTGAGCGATGCGCACGTCGCAAAGTCGCAGCGAGCACTGGCATCGCGACTCGCGACTCGCGGCACGTCATTATCGAGTCGCTGTTGTCAGTTGTTATTATTATTGCTATTGTCCAATTGTGCATTAAAAAACGCGCGAGTTCCAGGTAACGGCGGCGCTTCGTTGGACTTCCCTGCTCGACTCGTCAGCGCGCCGTAAAAATTTGAAATAAATTTGCGTAATTGGCTTTGAACATAAACAGGAAGAGGAATAGGAATAAGAATAGGTAAACAAGGATGTTGGTATGTTGTTACGTCGTTATGGATTATTTACAAATGTTTGATGCGGTTTGACGAGCCTTCTGACCATGATATTCGATTGGAGTAATAAGTAATGAGCGCTTCAATTAAACATCAGTTTCGCCACGATTTGTATCACATTTAAACAAATGTGCTATACCATTCGAAAGTTCATTTACTTCTCTATAATCTTATAAATTTTTATAATTGATAATAAGACTGAATAAAATATTATTTGAAATTAATGAGGCGGAGCATTTTGTATAATGTGCAAATGATTCCCTTTCTTCTATCTTATATTACTAGTTAACTATAAATGTGGTAAATTGGCTCTAAACATTGTTCCATAGAGAATTAAATGCTCTACAAAAAGTATCTCTTATGCTTTTGTCGTAAATCGCGTTGTTTAAAAGTTATTCGGCGTCAAAGTTAACCTACACCAAGCAGACTAACCAATGTCGGTCTAATTATAATTGTGCAACTTTAACGTTGAATAACTTTTGAACGAGTAGAATTGGAGAAAAATCATAAAAGACCTTTATTATAGAGCATTTAATTGTCTGTAGGAATGCTTTAATGTTTAGTGGAATATATTGATTGGTGAGGATTTATGACGCTTTTTTGAGCTGAGTAATAAGTAATGAGCGCTTCAATTAAACATCAGTTTCGCCACGATTTGTATCACATTTAAACAAATGTGCTATACCATTCGAAAGTTCATTTTCTTCTCTATAACTCTGTATATTTGATAATTGATAATAACACTGAATAAAACGTATTAGTTGCAATTAAAAGGGCGGAGCATTTTGTATAATGTGCAAATGATTCTCTATCTTCTATCTTATATTACTAGTTAACAACAAATATACGAAATCGTCTATAAACACTATTAAATAGAGAATTAAATGCTCTTCAAAAAGTATCTCTTATGCTTTTGTCGTAAATCGCGTTGTTTAAAAGTTATTGGACGTCAAAGTTGACCTAAACCAATTGGAGTAAGTGAGGTCGAATTGTAAATGTGCAAACTTTAACGTTGGATAACTTTTGAACGAGTAGATATAGAGAAAAATCATAAGAAACCTTTATTGTAGAGCGTTTAATTCTCTATCGGAATATGTTTATGGTCGATGGAATATGTTGTACAAGATCAAGATACGGTATATTTCATAATATTTATATTGGAGCATCACTTGACACGTGAAATTGATTTAGTTTTTTTCAAACTTACATGACTACCTAGCCACGCAAAGAAAAACATGACTCTTGATACAATTATATAGAGCATTAAATGTTCTATAAAAAATGACTCGTATGATTTTTCTCTAAATCTACGAATTAAAAAGTTATTGGACGTCAAAGTTAACCTAAATCAATTGGAGTAAGTGAGGTCGAATTGTAAATGTGCAACTTTAACGTTGGATAACTTTTGTACGAGTAGAATTAGAAAAAAATCACAAAAGACCTTTATTATAGAGCGTTTAATTCTCTATAGGAATGCTTTAATGTTCAGTGAAATATATTGATTGATGAGGATTTATGACGCTTCTAGTGAGCTGAGTAATACGTAATGAGCGCGTCAACTAAACATCAGTTTCGCCACAATTTGTATCACATTTAAACAAATGTGCGAAAGTTCATTTTCTTCTCTATAATCTTGTAAATTTTGAAAATTGATAATAACACTGAATAAAATATTATTTAAAATTAAAAAGGCGGAGCATTTTGTATAATGTACAAATGATTCCCTTTCTTCTATCTTATATTACTAGTTAACTACAAGTATACGAAATCGTCTAAAAACACTATTAAATAGAGAATTAAATGCTCTTCAAAAAGTATCTCTTATGCTTTTAGCGTAAATCGCGTTGTTTAAAAGTTATTCGGCGTCAAAGTTAACCTACACCAAGCAGACTAATCAAAGTCGGTCTAATTATAATTGTGCAATTTTAACGTTGAATAACTTTTGAACGAGTAGAATTGGAGAAAAATCATAAAAGACCTTTATTGTAGAGCATTTAATTGTCTGTAGGAATACTTTAATGTTTAGTGGAATATATTGATTGATGAGGATTTATGACGCTTTTTTGAGCTGAGTAATAAGTAATGAGCGCTTCAATTAAACATCAGTTTCGCCACGATTTGTATCACATTTAAGCAAATGTACTATACCATTAGAAAGTTCATTTACTTCTCTATAATCTTGTATATTTTGAAAATTCATAATAACACTGAATAAATTATTTTTAAAATTAAAAAGGCGGTGCATTATGTATCATGTGCAAATGATTCCCTTTCTTCTATTTTATATTACTAGTTAACTATAAATATGCAAAATCGTCTCTAAACACTGTTCCATAGAGAATTAAATGCTCTACAAAAAGTATCTCTTATGCTTTTGTCGTAAATCGCGTTGTTTAAAAGTTATTGGACGTCAAATTTGACCTAAACCAATTGGAGTAAGTGAGGTCGAATTATAAATGTGCAACTTTGATGTTGAATAACTTCCGAACGAGTAGAATTAGAGAAAAATCATAAGATACCTTTATTGTAGAGCATTTAATTCTCTATCGGAATATGTTTATGATCGATGGAATATGTTGTACAAGATCAAGATATATTATATCTATATATTTCATAATATTTATATTGGAGCATCCCTTGACACGTGAAACTGATTTTGTTTTTTTCAAACTTACATGACTACCTAGCCACGCAAAGAAAAACATGACTCTTAACATAGTTATATAGAGCATTAAATGTTCTATAAAAAAGGACTGGTATGATTTTTCTCCAAATCTACGAATTAAAAAGTTATTCGACGTCAAAGTTAACCTACTCCAAGCGGACTCAGCAAAGTCGGTCTCATTGTAAATTTGCAAATTTGACGTTGAATAACTAACGAGTAGAATTAGAAAAAAATCATAAAAGACCTTTACTATAGAGCGTTTAATTCTCTATAGGAATGCTTTAATATTTAGTGGAATATATTGATTGATGAGGATTTACGACGCATCTATTGAACTGAGTAATAAGTAATGAGCGCTTCAACTAAACATCAGTTTCGCCACGATTTGTATCACATATAAACCAATGCGCCATATCATTCGGAAGCCAATTTTCTTCTCTATAACCTTACAAATTTTGAAAATTGATTATAACACTGAATAAACCGTATTATTTTCAATTAAAAAGGCGGAGCATTTTGTATAATGGGCAAATGATTCCCTTTTTTCTAACTTACATTGCTTGTTAACTACAAATACACGAAATCGTCTGTAAACATTATTAAATAGAGAATTAAATGCTCTTCAAAAAGTATCTCTTATACTTTCGTCCGGAATCACCTGGTTTAAAAGTTATTGGACGTCAAAGTTAACCTAAATCAGTCGGAGTCGAATTGTAAATGTGCAACTTTGACGTTGAATAACTTTTGAACGAGTAGAATTAGAAAAAAATCATAAAAGACCTTTATTATAGAGCGTTTAATTCTCTATAAGAATGCTTTAATGTTTAGTGGAATATGTTGATTGATGAGGATTTATGACGCTTCTAGTGAGCTGAGTAATAAGTAATGAGCGCTTCAATTAAACATCAGTTCCTCCACGATTTGTATCACATTTAAACAAATGCGCTAAACCATTCGAAAGCTAATTGTCGCCTCTATAATCCTCTACAACCATGTTGTTTTCGTCTCTTAACATTCGTGACCTTCGACAATGAAAATGACCTTCAAATTTGGCTCCTTCACATCTTCGAATTTAGGTCAAAGAGACATCTACAAACCGACAGAACGTTGACAGGAGATCGTTAGCGATAGTGGAGAATACACAATCGATTAAATTGTTGTTATTGAATTTTCAATAAAAAAAAAAGAAAAACGCTCATTACTTATTACTCAACCGAAAACACTCCATTTCCTTGATGAATTTTTTTCATGTGTATTTTGAATGATGAGAAATGTGTATGACAACACAACAATTTGCTCCACCGGATTGTCCTATTTGTCGATTTATTGCAGAAAAATGTAAAACGCGCACGACGAAACGCTCATTACTTACTACTCAGCCGTGTGGATTTGCGTGGAGTGAATACGCGACATTGGGATTCCTCAAGGTTAATGCGGCATTGTGTGAATTCGAGCGTGTTGTGCAACGTTGCGATGTGGGCGCTTCACAATGGAAATTATTCAGCGCGAACGAAGCGTACCCAGAGGTAATGATTATGAGCGTGCACTGGTAATGAGCATGGAGTGTCGGCATTCGGAACCCGGATGACGCGAAATTCAACTAAACGCGTAAATTAAATGCATAAATTACCTACGCCGACGGTAGGTAATAATAATTGATTGAAAAGATTAAACCAATTTAATGAAGCTGTTTGTGCGAAGGAGAATGTTCGTCTTGTCCGGAACGACAACGAATGTGTTTGGAGGGCGATAAGGAAGGATTAATTATAGGCAATCGCTTTAATCAATTTTTTTTTATTGCGTCCTTGATTAGTGCAGATGATAATCGTATTATTTTAACAGATTTAAGTTGGTTTACTTCTTATCTGGTGGGCGAGAACTTGTGATTTGTTTCCGCGTTACTGGTAATGTTTGATAATTGTTTTTGTATTGTTAATATTAAAATATTTAATTAAAACGGATAAATCGACTGATTTAAAAGTTATTCGACGTCAAAGTTAACCTAAACCAATCGGAGTACCCGAAGTCGAGTTCGTTGATTTACCTTCTTCTAAATTATTTTACTAGTTAACTATCAATCGGAAAAATATAACTAGATATTGATTTTATAGAGCATTAAATGTGTTACAAAAAGTATTTCTTACGATTTTCTTCTAAATCGACTCATTTAAAAGTTATTTGACGCCGAAATTAACCTAAATCCATCGGAGTACCCAAAGTCGATTTCGTTCATTTACTTTCTTCTAACTTATTTTACTAGTTAACCGTTAATCATAAATATATCGCCAAATATCAAGTACATAGAGAATTAATTATTCTACAAAAAGTAACTTTTATAGTTTTTTCATAAAACGACTGGTTTAAAAGTTATTCGGCGTCAAAGTTAACCTAAACCAATCGGAGTACCCAAAGTCGATTTCGTTGATTCACTTTCTTCTAAATTGTTTTACTAGTTAACTATCAATCGGAAAAATATTACTAGATATTGATTTTATAGAGCATTAAATGTGTTACAAAAAGTATCTCTAACGATTTTTTTCTAAATCGACTCATTTAAAAGTTATTTGATACCAAAGTTAACCTAAATCCATCGGAGTACCCAAAGTCGATTTCGTTGATTTACTTTCTTCTAACTTATTTTACTAGTTAACCATTAATCAGAAATATATTGCCAAATGTCGAGTATATAGAGAATTAATTATCCTACAAAAAGTAACTTTAATAGTTTTTTCGTAAATCGACTGGTTTAAAAGTTATTCGGTGTCAAAGTTAACCTAAACCAATCGGAGTACCCAAAGTCGATTTCGTTGATTTACTTTCTTCTAAATTATTTTACTAGTTAAC
>JARRAA010007779.1:0-22878 GCA_030557295.1 Ecitodaemon sp. MM-2014
CGTGTAACGCGCGACTTCCCCAAGACTCCGTTATCGCGACAGTGCGCTAAGTAAATATCAACCTTAACGCACGTTATTTCGGAGATTAGTCAGCCCAGAGGTGACGCACGTCGGGCGGGTTTTTTTTTTTTCTGGTAAATGCGCGCCGTTCGGGCGAAAATGAAATTGGAATTAAGCCGCGACGCGCGCGCGGCCTAGTTGAGCACGCTCACGGAAACCGGCGCCGCGCGCATCGCGGGCGGCCGGCGGCAATAGGACCGTAAAGACAAAACGCCGCGCCGAGCGACTAATTGCGTTCTCGCAAGCGGCGCAATCCGCGACGAGCCATCGGCGAAATAAAGCAATAAAAATCTATGGGCGAAGAAAAGCGGATCGCGCGCGGCGTATCGTGAAGCGGCGGTGGCAGAAAAAATGAAAGTGCAGCCTACAAAAATCGAAGCGGCAAAACAAAACAACGTGCGCATGACGCTAACCTAGTCCTGGCGCAGTCAGTTAATTAAACAAACACAATATACTCGCAGGTGTTGAATGAAAACGAATACACGCGTCTTCAATTGCTCTTCGAGATAACTTTGTTAAAATCGAGGTTTTTCTACGAAGTTTTTCGGGGGGAAAATGCTAAGGCATTGTTGCGCAGTCTGCTTCCATGATAGTAAATTTCGGCAGAGGCGAATGCGACGAAGCGGTCGCATAAAATAAAGTCACAGCGGGGTATTGTGAATCAATCCGTCGTTGCGCGCCGCGGCTCGGATGAAAGGCGTCAGTTGTGGCCGATTTGTTCGCGTTTTCCGGCTTTGATGTCAGCAACGGGCACGTCACGGGCAGGCGCGGACGCGTCGCGCGACTCGCGGAAAAATCTCGCTCGATGCCTCTCGAAATGCCGGCGACGAAATCGCGCAAACCGCGAGTGGACCACGCGCCGGCACGCCGGCGGCGCGAGCGTTGAGAAACACGTGTTCCATTGTGAAAATTCGCATGCGGCCGCGCACGTTTTCGCAAGCGGCCGAACAATGCGCGCTGAGGTCGCGCGCCGGCGATGGGGTAACGCGAAGCCCCTCGGATTTCGCAAAGCGAAACAAAAAAAAAAAGCACTTGTTCGCGGCTAATTGTGCCGCACGTTATCGTCGCGAACGCCGGCGCGAGGCCGGCGATAACGGCGCCTTTCAAGGCTCGCGCGGGCGAGCGCACTCACCAGTGAGGTTTTTGTTTTCTCTGTAGGGAATGTGCTGGTGCGTCCGCCCGTCGCGGTACTTCTTCGCCAGGCCGAAGTCGATGATGTACACCAGGTTGCCCTTCTTGCCGAGGCCCATGAGGAAGTTGTCCGGCTTGATGTCGCGATGGATGAAGCTGCGCGAGTGGATGAAGTCCGTGCGGGATATGAGCTGGTCGGCCAAGAGGAGCACCGTCTTCAGCGAGAAGCGGCGCGAGCAGAAATTGAACAGGTCCTCCAGCGACGGTCCGAGGAGCTCCATCACCATCACGTTGTAATCGCCCTCGGAGCCGCACCATTTTATTTGCGGTATGCCGACTACAAACGAAGCGGAAAATCGTTAACGCCGTGGCCTCGCGTGTTTGCGCACAGACTCACCTCCTCCTTGCATCATTTTGTAAAACTTGGACTCGATGTGCAGCTGCGGATGTCTGGTCTGGATGCATTCTAGCTTGATGGCAACCTCCTCACCCGTGGAGATGTTAGTCCCTGCAACAGAGGCGGATCGTGAGCGTCGCGCGCGTGCGAGCACAAGGGGATCGGACGACTTCCTCGCGGATAGGCGGCGGTTAAAGGAAACGTGTGTTTTCCGCGTGTCGGCGCCCGCCGGGCGCGCGGAGCGGCGCGAGCGCGATGCACACACGGCCCGAGAGAACAATAACATACCTAGGTAGATGTCCCCGAAGGAGCCGGAGCCGATTTTGCGGCCGAGGCGATATTTGTTGCCCACGCGCAGCTCCATCGTGCGTCTGATGTCTCCTCCGCGGGCGGGCGACCGAAATGCCTGACGACGAGACGGCGAAAAGCGACGCGATCTTGAATCACACTGTCACTACACACGGGCGGCCATATTATAATCTAGACAGCGTGTGTGTATGTTGTGCTTGTGTCGAGCGGGGGCTCTTCCGGATGCTCTCCGTCGAAGGAGCGCGCTTCGCCGACGCAACGCGGCGGTCGGCAGCGAGCAGGTGGCCGAGATGCTTCAGGCGAGGGCGATTCGCGCGGCGCTGCAACGGCTGGAACGGTGATCGGAGGCGACACACATAGACATGAACGCAGCGAGGTGCTACGACTGCGACGACATCGCTCGGGACTCGACTCACACTCGACTGGCCGTGCCTGCCAGTTTCGAGTCGGAACGTCAAAGACATCCGGCGGGCGAGCGCGCGCGGACGCGCACGACCGCCGCCGACGCGAAGATTCTTTATCAACAACAAAGAAAACAATGGTTTATCGTCCTTTATCGTCGTCGCTGCATGCGATGATGACAAATTAATAACGCTCGCCTGTTGCCAGGGAATATTTTACTTACTGTTTTCTAGTCGAGCGATACATAATCATTTGTGATAAGGCCACGCTGCCAGGACGCAGCCGATTATTGTTTATCTCGAAAACGAACAAATGCGCATTTTTTACTGCACGCATCACCTGAATTTTTGCCCGAAATCACCTCGCACAAAAGTAATCTTCAACTCACAAATGAATAATAGACGATAATGTGCAATTAAGTTTGCGTTGATAACGGCAGGCAACCCATCATACATCAAACAAATGACTAACGGCACAATCGATTCGAAACTTCGAAAGAAACCGTAAGCGAGGAATAATGAGCGTTGGACGATAAGAAAACGAACGAACTTGCGTGAAGTAGGTTGCGTAGTGTATAAATATATTTTATTCAAGTAATAATTAAAAAACCGTGGATAAAAAACGCTAAATATATATATAATATAAAAATGCATTCATGTAAAATAGTTAACGAAGTTAAAACATCATCGTAAGTAAACTTTTCTCTTATCGTATCGTTTCGATAATATTATAAGGCCATAAGTTTCATTATACATCGATCAATCGTTAAGTATGTAGTATCAAAGTACATATTTTTGAATATTTTTTTTCGAATTTCCAACGGTACGCGAACCAAATGAAAACGCCTCAAACGAAAAGCGGCTCGTTTCCCGCCGCCGACGGGCGAATGCGATTATGTAACATACGAAAAAAAAATACTATTCATATTAAACGAAAAACTAAAACCGCCACCGCGAAATAAGTGAAGTTGAGAGCGAACGAAAGTCGAAAACAACAAAGGCCACGCTAATTATAATCGACCCTTTGCGTTCTACAGCGTCTTAAATGTTAAAAAAAACGACACGTTTTCAATTAGCAGTTAGTCAGTAGCTGCCGCCGGCGCCGACGCAGCTGCCTTGCAATCTTTAAAATCACCATCATCGCTTCGTGGCGTTTGAGCGCGATCGTGACCGACGATCGCGACGGCGACGAGCGCGTGCAAACACCGGTTCGCTTGCGAATTGTCTTACATGTATAAAGGTCGGTAAGTATGTATAAAATTGTATAAATATTAGTGTATCGTATCCGTAGACGCAGACAGAAGAGAGTTAGGCATTCGTAGTGGTCATACAAACGTTACAATTGCGATTTGTTAGGAAAATAGTTTACCCTTATAAGCTACCTTTTATTTTTCTTAACTCTAACCGTCGTCGCATCCTCGCAAACTACCAAGTAATAAACTTTTTCTTCGTCGTCTTCTTCTAAACTTTAAGCGTCGCTCGTCTGTAGAGAATTGTTAAGTAGTTCCGATCCAGTTACCTAATCGCCGACCCTGCGACGCGCACGTCCCCACAGTTTCTTAATTATTTAAATAATTGATATGGCAAAGAATTTGTATGCGTCTCGTTGTTGCGGGTGTTGACATGGTCGCGTTGCCTCGCAGACGTGCGGCGCTGCCGCCGGGGTCCTCCTCCTCAAGGTATTTGATTGCTTCGTCTTGTTACCCGCACTCGGCTTCGAGATCTTCGGACAATGCCAACGGTGCTTTAACTCCATGACTATTTGTCTGAAAGTTTTTAATCTGTAACAACGTGCCGGCATGTTATTGATTACATAATCTGTTTTGTTAGTGAATAAAAGTCAGTCCCGATCAAGTCAACCTCTCACCGCTTCGTGCGATTTGATTGGAAATGACGCATGGTGTTCGTATGTACAATTGATTAATAACGGTTTTGATAAGTTCGGTGTTAATCGTGAGAAAATTAAAGGACTGCCTTAAAACAATATTAAGCTGCTTGTTTAGAAGTGACTACTCGTACAGCTGGTGTGTTTTAAAACGTCGCTAGTCGATTCGTATTTACATGAGTGCCAAAGAAGCTACGATCGGGATGCACTACGATTACCAAAAAACATTGTTACGATGCACTAGGAGGAAATAAAAAGTTCACAACTCTCTAACCTCGACTGCTCCCGGCTCAACGTCAAGTGCGTCCGTCTCATTATTCTCGACTACAAAAGAAGCGCAAATGAAAACAAACATGAACAACACAAATCACCGACGGAAAGTTCTCGTCACACAAAAAGTGGATTCCATAACGGAACGAAACACGCAGTGAAAGCATCGCGCCAGCGATTACTCACCATCGTCGGTGTGCTCCGTGGTGGTAGTCGAGGTGGTGGTGTTCGTCACGACCTCGCCGCTCTGATTGAGCGTGCTGGTGGTGATCGTCGTTTTGGTGATGGTGAAGCCGGACATTCGCGTGCTCATGTCGTCGTGGGAGTTCAGATGGTCTTTGACGCTGTCGATGGTGATGTCGCCGATGCTGCTCGTCATTGTCGAATTCATCGTGGAATTGTGGATCGTGTCCGTCTCGCCGTTCTCCATCTGCGGCACAATTCATCGGTCAAATGATTTAGCAAACATTTTCGTAGATCAGCTGCGGCGAAGCAATTGTAAGCGTACAATAAAACGAACTCAAAGACTCAACAGAACGGGGGCGGTAACAACGTCCAGGCATTGGGGGGATATGCAAGAATAAAAAGTACGTCATACCAAAACGTTTACAACATCTCGTGAGAGTAAAAGACGACGGAACATTTCTAGCGATTTGAGTACACAAGTTTAGCACATTGTTTCGTTCACGGGCGGGTGGTTTCTACTTACATTTGAGCGACGGAGGCGCGCGTCGCGTGAGTCCCCCATTCTACTACAATAGGGTGCTTACAACTCCGCCGGTTTCGAAGAACTTACGTTAAGACAAACCCGCAATCAAAAGACTAGTTGCACAGAGTTCGAAAAAGAGACATAGAAACTCTATAATGTGATCAATCTTACGTGGTACACTTTAAATTATTCTTCATTGCTTGCTATTTAACGATAACGATTATGCTTACGATAGTGACTACCCTGTTACCCCTTATGACGTACCGTCTAACGTGTATATGCTTGTGTAACGCGCTACAATTCAACGATATCGCTTGCGATGGACAAATTTAGTGATGGAATTGCGCGAAATGTAAATGATCCTCAACACACCTTGTCGCCCACACTGTTCTCTTTGCTGTCCGCGGACACGCCGTTAACGAGTGGGGTGTCTTTGTCCTTGTCCTCGTCCACTTCGTCGTTCTCCGAGGCCGCCTCGGCTTCCGGCTCCTCCTTCGGCACCTCCGGCAGGGAGAGGTAGCACCTGGCGCTGGTGACTCGTCGCGTGGCGAGGGATAGTCGCTGCAGTTCGGAGGAAGAATGCAGATACAGCGCTTCGGCTTCTTTCGTGAAAATGAGGGAAGAAATGCCGCTGCAAGAGAGAGAGAGACGCCGTTTAGCGGAATTCGTTCCGCGAATCACTTCCTAGCGAACTTACTTGATGTCTTCTTTTCTCACGGCGACCGCGTTGAGCTGCCGCTTGAGATCGGGCAGAGTGAGCACGAAGCAATCGCCGATGTTGGTCAGGCACAGAAGGTCCACCTCGTTGTGCACGTCGGTGCTGTCGGGCAGATTGCACGAGAAGTTCGCGAACGACATGCGCCGAACGCGCGCGCCTTCGTGCGCGGTCAGCTTGTACTTGCCGAAAGGCTTCAGCGCTGGCAGTGTGAATATCTTGAACTGTTCCTCGGAGGCGATGATGACGCGATGCGGCTGCGTCGCTTCCGGCAGCGGCGAGATGCCTTTCTCCACTTCCAGCGGCTCCGGCAGCGGCCGACTGCTGCTGTCGAGGACTGCGATCGCGATGACGGGCGCGCGATGTTTCAGCTGGATCTCTTTGCCCAGCTGACAAGTGACGTCGTCCGTTTGCCGCTTGGAGGCGTTGGGAACGGACATCGTGAAGACGTAGACTGCGCCAGCGTTTGTGCCCGCCCATAATGTCGGCACCGTGTTTTGTACTGCCCAAACAAGATAGACAGGTGAGCCGTGCTTAAGAAGTTTACAAATTATGAGCGACCTACCATTGATTAAGAACGTTCTTGCGAAGTACAAACAACGCACAATTGAACCCATGCCGTCGTCCACTGGTCGCGCTTCGATCTGCCTTTCCAAGGGCTTGACTTCCGGATTGTTGGGCTCGTCGGTGCTGGGAGCCAGACGACGCGCAGGCTGTGAGGTGGTGTTCGTCGTGGTCGTAGTATTGCTGCGTCGTTGAGAACGTCCTTTGCGCAGACGTCGGAAGGACTCTCGCAGTGACTTCTTGAACGATTTACGCCGCGAAATGGGCGCGTCCCCAGCGCCATTCAAGTCTAACCAGAAAGCACATTGAACGATCTAGCATGAGACACAATTGGAAAAACTCACCGTTCGGATTTAAGGTGCACTTCACAGTAACTGGCTTGTGTTTGACATAGTCGTACAGCGCAAGACCATGCGAAGTGCCAGCAGCGACCAAGCCCCAGTCCGCGTGCAGTGTGCAGCAGGTGACCGCCGCGGGCGGGTAAATCTGTAAGATGCTCGTGGCTTGGAAGCCGCGCTTCTGCGTGATTTCGCCTTTGCGCGGCGCGAGCTCGTTGTGACCTTTCCAGACAAAACTGTCGCGCTCGCCGACGATGTTCATCGTGCTGATCTTCACCTCTTCCATGAGGGTCTCCGTGTCGAACTTCGCAACGACCACGTGGCCCGCCGTTCCCGCCACCACCAGGGTCCCGGAAAGTGGGCACAGAACCACTCGCTTCACTGCAAGTCTCGGATCGTCGGTGTACGGATCGAAAACACCGATCTTCCTAAACGGAGGCCAATCTTCTTCGTCTTCGTTGTTGAGGTCCTCGTCTAAACGTTTAAAAGGTTTGAATGCGCGTTCGGTGGTGAAGTTAAAGTGACCTTACCGTGCATATCCTCGCCCGTGAAGAATTGCGACGTGCTGAATTTATAAATAGGTGTAAGGTTGACAGTCCCGGCATCCCAGAATCTCACGGTGCCGTCTTCGTGTCCAGTCAGAAGCATCTCCCGCCTAGGTTGTTCACCTTTAGAGCACAACAAGTCCCCGCCATTGATAGGCCACGCCCTCGTCGAATACAAGTGTTTCGTTTGCGCCTTCCCGGCGTCTTTCAACTGGTTCCAAAGGTCTTCCGGCACGCCGGAGACGTATTGGCTGCAAGTGATGGCCGAAGCATGCACTGGTACCATGTAGGGTAAGTTCATCATGCGCCAGTCCTCCGATTGCAAATCGATCGCCACCAATTCCTCCTCGGCGAGGACAATCAGCGCCTCGGGCTCGCCAGCGGCCAACTCCCCGTTGGTCTCTCCGTCCGGCCCTTCCTTCTCGGAAGCGGTGATCACGACGAAGTCGATCACCTTGCTGGTGAACTCGAAAGCGACGTGCTTGTCTCCGTTCATCACCGTGACGTTGAAGCGCTCGCCGTAGGTGGCGCGTGGCAATCCGCCGCTGAAAACGATCAGCGGATCGCCGTTCAGCTCGTATCGCTCGATCTTCAGGATGGCCTTGCACGGAAACGGTCCGTACTCGGCGGAAGGACCGGAAGTCGGATTGGGGTCGTCGACATTCCACGTCATGTGCGACCCGTCGTTGTGCGATGTGGTGAACGACTGACTGTCGCGATGCCAGAAGGCGGACTCGAGCTGCTGACTGGGGGTGTACTTTTTCTCCACGCTCAAATCCTTGCGATTGAGGAGCACGATCAGGCCGCGGTTGTACGCGATCAGGAGATGATCCGGCTCGCCGGGACGTTCCTGAAGGACTTCGACAGCTCCCGGATTCAGTTTATGCGAAGCGCTGCAATGAAAAGCCGACCAATCGTTAGACGGCGCTCAAACGATCAGGCAACAGCACTCACCTTTGCAAAATAACGTCTTGATAGATAATCTCCTGGGACATGACGAACGTGCTCAATTCCAAAATGTAGATATTGCCACCTTCCGTACCCAGGAGCAGATTCTCGGCCTTGCTGTCGACGCAAAGCGCGCTAATCTGCTTCAGCTTGCCCTCCATCGAGTGGCTCTTCACCTGCACCAACGAGCTCTTGTTGACTTCCCACAGATGCAGCGAGTTGTCCTCGCAGAGGGACACCACGCGGCCGGCGTTGGGCAAGAAAACGATCTTGGTGACGGCCACGTTATCGGCGTGCTGGCCGTAGAACTCCACGCCCGGCTTGCCGAACACCTTAATCGCGCCGGAAGCGGTGCCGACGCAAAGCAATCGGAGGGTCGGGTCCCAGGCCATGGCGGTGGGCTTGTTAGGAAAGCCATGCTGCAGAGTCTGTTGAAAACGACGCAAACATTCAATACCGGTGTTCCAGACGAACAAAAATGTTCTCGAAATAAGTGAGCAAACACTCCAAACGGGTATTTATTTCAAATCGCATCATTATATTGCCTAATCAGTTGTAATCAGTAATCGGTAAAAAGCCGTGCTTTATTCCAACGCGCACGATACGGCATGACAAACCTCGTAATGTTTTCCTTTACGAATAACGCGTCGTTATGTAAATACGTGCCTTCCAAGTTCGAATTACGAGCGCGACCCGAGCGCTTCTTAGATGGAACATTTTTTACGGAACAACCGAACGAGAACGGTGCCTCGTGCATTGATATCGTTACGTCGATGCGCGTAAAATGTTCGATTTTCTAGACGATTATAATTTCCACGCCATATTTGGAGGTGCCGCGGGTAATTCGCGTCGATTCGCCTACGCGTGTTTGAATAAAGGCGCTTATCAGACGCGTTATCGCCTCAAGAGGCGGCGCAGCGCCGGCGAGCGAATTGATATGTTAACCTGCGCCGCGCCGCAACCTCCGCTGGAAGAAGCGCGCTGCGACCGGCGAGCTGGTGTCGTAATTGGGCATCAATTAAACCCGTTATGAATGCCTCGGATGCTTCGAATTCCGACGCATCATCGAAAGATCACGATATATTTAACTCCGTTTAACGCTCAATTGGGAAACGTGTCGGTATTTCACCTCAATCGCCCGGCGAGCAAACGCAACGATTGCTCGAAACGAAAGAGCAAAACGCGAGTGGAGCCATCGGTGGTTACACTGGCAGTGCGCTCGGAAACTATTATTATAAGAATCCAATAAAAACGCGATCGCTGAGCAGCTAGAATGACCGGAGGAACGGCGGACAATGGACACGCCGCGTTTACATTTTCTATCGGCGGAAGGCGCGGTCTCTTTATAATTTTTTTTTCGCCGTCGATTCGTCGAATGTGAGCAACAGATTCTGCACGCCGGCCAACTGCGATCCCTCTCGTCATGCATGGAAATGACCGTCGGCGATAAACGGCGCAAACACCTCGCACAAAACTCGCTGTTTGCGCGCGCGATTTGAACGGTTAGCGGATTGTTAATTGCCGATGCAAACTTTTACAACCGGACATTGTGTTAGGAAAGTGAAGGAAAGCAAATACGCATGCATGACTTTGACTATATTCGAAATTGTTTTTGTTAGAAGAGTGTCAATAGCTGAAATCTGTGCATCCGACGATCGACGATCGAGTCGCAGCCTCTTCAAATTGCGCGGACGCAAACAGGAGCATTCCTCAAGACGTAATAACAATGCAATAACATCGTCTAACTGTACGCTAAGACCGGCGCGCGGCAGTAAAAACGCGATTTAATTTCTTTTCGAGCACGCCGAGTGCGTGCGTCGCGTCGCGCGCACGCCTCGCGTACTTAACAGGTAAAAGGTGGATTATTCATTAGATCATGTGGCGCGCGCTGCACACACGACCGAGCGCCACACGCGCGTCCATATATGTATCATTTAATCATACTTTCTTTTTCTTCTCGCTGCGCGCATCAAGACAGCAGCGGTAAGTAGCGCAGATGCTCCCAGAATATTTTTACGGCGTTTTACTTTTCATGCGTCGCGCCACTACCCAAACGCGCGACAAAGAAAAACGTCTCAAGGGTCACACACCGAAGTAATCTCGTTATAATTGCTCTGTTCCTTATTAAGTAACATTCGGCGGCCATTGTCGAAATGCCAACGACAATTCCGGCAACGCTAAAGACTCCAAATTACACCTTTCGTACCTTCAAAATTCGACATTTTTTCTACATAAATTAATGTCGGATTTGGTAGCGGCGCTCGTTCCACGAATCGCCGATTTCGAAGCATCTAGGTGGAGCTAAAGGCAAAGTCAAACTTTTATTTTCCGCACGGCCGTCGATTAATACGACAATCACGTTTCTCTCTTTGGCTTTGACCCTGAAGCTTATTAATCATCGGACATTATGCGGAAATCGAGCGGCGATACTTCTGATCGTTTCATCGCTTGCGTTTTTATTTTATTTTTAATAATTTTTTCAAAATCGGTCTCGTCAAATTTCCATCGACGAAGCCGTAAAAATTACGTCAACGAAGGCGTTCTAAAAATATCGCCCGAAAGTACAAATATGCCGCTAATTATTGCATTTCGATCGCTTCGATCGCCATCGACATTAATCTACGGCCGCAAACTAAAAATACAATCGGTCGTACACACCAATTAGAGCGAGCGGCCGCGCTGATTTTCCGCCGAGGCATCAATCAAAACCACATTGTGCACAATCAAGGGCGGTCCGGCCCGGCGTCGCGACTAACGATTTTTAATTCGGCGCGTGCGAGCTCCGCGTCCGTTGCGACACAATTCGATAGGATTTTCTCAAGATCGCCGCGGCGAATAACGCCGCACACTCGAACGTAATGTGAATGACATCATAATCTTGCGATTGTCCTTGTTTTCGCGTTGCGAACCATGCAAACGATGCGAGTACAACGTGTCGGGCGCAAAGGAAACTTTGAGAAACTGATTTCTATCAAGCAGGCCAAACGAGAAAGAGTTTTTGAGCTAAACGTCGATTGACGAAAATGTCATGGTAGTTTAGTAATTAATGAAATCTCGACTGGCAACTTGAGCGTTCTCAGGAAACGTACAATTTAAAAAGATTGTGTCCTCTATCACCGACCCGCGCGTACACGGCGATAAAAAAGAACATTTTATCTGAATTGGCAATAGACTGTCCTCCTATCCTACGTGATCACATCGTATCGCAGATGAATCACCTCTCGCCCATCGAGTCCTAAGGTTTACCCGCAAACAAAATCATTGATTAGCGAGCACTTTAATTGCCGCCTTGTACAAATTCGGAAAAGTCAACACATGACTCAATCGGCAAATAATTATTGTACCTGTTCCTGCGCTCCCATTATTGTTAACTAAGTGAAGTAAACATTGAATCATTCCCCGGTCCTAGTTTTAATGATGTTCGACGGATTTTTCAACGATTTAATGAAAGCGTTGGGCTCGTTTTGCTCGTGGCGCAGGTGCGGTTGGCCGTAAATGATGTGCGTTTAATGGAGAATGTCTGGAGCATTGATTAGATAGTTGTTATCAGTTATTTGCTTACAGATTGCACTCGCCCGTTATGAAATCGCGCCGGTGAAATAAAGCGGGCGCGTACTAATCATCAGAATCTACATATCTGAGGCATGAACATGATTTTTCCACTGTTATAGCTGAATCACTGTAACCTGCCCGCGTGCGTGTGTTTGAAATACTCGTTACAGAATTAGTTGACAAGCGCAACATAGAGAAACAAAAAAACAACACTTTGGACCGAGCTATTTTGGTGTTATTTGTAAACCTAGCGAGATAAAAATATTTAGGTTGATTCTTGTTGATTTAGAGCGAGATTGACACAATGATAACAGGTAACTGTGCCTGGAATGCTGTTGTGTATCAAGTGTATCATGATGTGTGGCTGATTGATGCAGTGTGGAGAAGAAGACGGATGAGAAGCTGGTGACTTACCCTGCGATAGCAGAAGAGCTCCTTCTGTAGCTTCTGCCTCTCCACAGTGACATGAGGTCCCTTGGGCTTGATGAATTTGAACATTGCTGCTGGTCCGCGCGGCGGTCCGCGTTATCACGAGCGTAATTGCGCCTAAAAGAGGAAGGACGTGCGGCATTAGAGCTCGGCCGGCGCGCTGGACGAGGGCGGTCGCGTTTGTTTACCTCGACGGTGGCGAGGAAGCGTCCACGGATGTCTCGGGCGGCGACGCTGGACGCGTGCCCGCTGCGGCGTGCTCACAACGCTGAGGAGCTGCTGGCCTCTCGTGTCTCAAGAAACGCACACCAGCGCACCATTACACGTCGCGTTGAGTCACTGACCCAGCTAGGCGGACTAGAGGCAGGCGTAGCGCGGCGGCTCGAAGGCGGTCCGGGCGCGATGGACGCTCTCGTCGCTGTGCGCTCGAGGAGCTCTCGCGCGGCGTGCTCTCGACGGGTTCGGAGCGCCGGCGGTGCCGCGAGTGTCGCGCGCGCGCCGCAAGCGGTGGCTTCGTGTCGCCGCGTGGTTGCCGCCCCGGGGACGACGAGCGCTCGGTGGCGGTGGGCTGCGTGCCGGTGTATCTCGTCTCGTTGCCTGCCTGTTGCGCCGCGCGGTCGCACACCGACGCACAAAACCACTCTGGCGGCCCGGCATACCGCACACACCTTGATTACCTGCGTCGAGGGACTCGTGGCGCCATCTGGTGGCGCACATCGCATAATTCATTCTTGCTTTTTTATAAAGCTTTAGTTCAAACATTTTACAAGATCATTCGTTGGCATTTTACGATTAAATAACGAGAAACGTTTGGTAAATTCGCATATGTTTATTCTGTTTCGTGACAACGTGGATTTGTTTCATCATTTTATGTTGTAACGTAGGCAACCCAATTTGCACATTCTCGATGTTCTTTTTTTTAAGAATCACAAACAACAATGTTTGCGAATTGAATTCTAAAACAAATTTTCGTTACTTTCCTAAAATGTGCCTTAACTTTAATTAATTTTTTGGTTGCTCGGCGATTTCGAAAGTCCCAAACGCAGCACGCGAATCTTTCCTCTGTCCAGAAGCAGACATCCCGCGTCGTTCTTGTAATCCCCGTAATTCGAGGACGTGAACACGGTTATCACATGTCCTTTGTTCGAAACCTAGAAACATCCCCGCTTCGTTAAATAATAGTCCACAGTTCACCCCATGTGCAAAAAGACCCACCGTAAATCCACCTGGAACCGGTTCGCCAGTTCTAATCAAATGCGTGAAGAAGTTCGTATCCAGAAACTTATGCAGCGCGTCCATATTAAAGGTATACCCGGTGCCGCGAGCGGAATTCTTCACGAAACCGTCCACCCCGATTTGAGAATCGTCCACCTTCGAGTCCTTTCGCGGCGCCGGTTCGTTCCAGAACAGCTCCCAGGCCAGCTGGGAGTTCTTCTCGGGATCGCGCAGAGGACATGGCACGGCGTTGATGAATTTCGCGAGGGTGCAGACGATAGGTTGAGGTATCCCGCTGTGCACGCAGAGTATCTTATCGTCTATCACGGCGGCCAGTGGGAGGCAATCGAAAACGTCGTTGACGGATTCGAACACGTCGTATCCTAGCTTATCGCCGAACTTCCTGAAGCATTCTCTGGCGGGGCAAAGAAGAGCACAGCGTCTCTCAGTCGGGACAAAGGAAAGGGACGGGGAGGAAGAATAAATACTTTTGGAAGCAATCTTTCTGTTGTATCTTGCGTATTTCGTGTCGTCCGCGCAGTAGGTAGACTTTCTTGGGGAACAAATTTTTGTAGCAGAACAAGAACGTTACAACCTCGACGCCATAGGGCACCCGATCGACATAACTTCCAAGGCACAGAATTGCGCCGGGGGAATGTCCGGGACTCCTCGGCCACAGGTTCTTTTCGAAGCAAACCAAGTCTCCCAGGTTCCCATGCACAGATCCTGTTATAAGATAAAGTTATTGCACGGAGGATCAATTTTCTACTGTTTTTGAGCACAACGAGAACGTGCCTATAACGTAGACAGGCGTTCGTATTTCAATAACACGTTTTTCCTCCATGACAATTCTCTTGGTGCTGTTACAAATCTGTTGCAGTCGTTTTCCATAAGTCAAATCACTGGTGGTGCCCCAATTGAACTCTTCCAGGCGAAGGACCCGATTGGAAGAGCGTATTTTATTCACGTAGATCAAATACCGCAAGTTCGTTATTTGATCGTTGTAAATTAAGGACGGAGCGTTGATTTCGCACGAGACTTTTCGCAAATCTCTCGTTATTCCCGCTTGTCGCAATGTTTTTGAACTGCCGATCTCTGGAAATAACATTTCGAACGTCATTGTACGAAATATTCTCGAGGTATCTACACGAGGCGCAGTTCCTACCTTTTAAACCCCAGATATCTTCAACGTTGATGATGCTTCCGCTCTTCACGATCCGGAATGTGTGGGAACTAATGGAGAATCCTTTGCGTTTCTCGATTTGTTGCCGATTGCCTGCAATAAAAAAAAAACGGCGTGCTCAAGGCTAAGAAACGCAGAGGGAAACCAAGCATCCGAATCCAATATTACGTGTGGTGAAGTCGCCAGTTATATCCGCACTCGCTGGATGTGCAGCGTCTACGTAGAGCGCCGTGCAGGACATTCTAGCTCGTAAACATTGCTTGAGCGCTTTCGCTAAGACGCTTTCGATGTTCCTCGAGAACTCCTCGAAGCTCATCTTCTTGCCCTGGTGTTCCATTTTCATCATCCTAAACCGAAATTCGAAGCGATTGATAGCTTTTGATACTGATAGTTCAAAGGCATTTCGTACACTATGCAAGACCGCATTTCGGGATCACTCGGGAGCCTGACGAATTCGATCAAGCTCTCCAGTTCCGCTCGGCTCAACAAGGAATCGTTGTCCTTGTCGAACATCCGAAACAAGAACCTCTTGCGGAACAAGGCCGCAAGCCCATAGTGATCAGTCGTCGGATCTATGACTGTCACGACCTGAGCGACTGCGCGAAACGTAAGAAATCCAACATTGTTCAAGTCCGCCGCCCTAGAGACCAACTCGTAGGATGAGCACGAGAAGCGTGATAGGTTGCGCGGATTTTACCTGAACAGCATCGGAATCCAATTGCCCTGTAGACCGAGTTTCTTCAAGAAACTTATAAAATGGTACTGGGACATCACGACGTTCGGCTGGCACATGCTATAGAAGTCTTCGAAGAACGCTTCCTGGACGCCCATGAGGCGCGAATTTTTAATCAGCGACTCCGCGTCGCTGTGCGGATATTTAATTATCCCACTCGTTTGCACCTCGACGAAGATGCCCATTTCGCCGAATTCTTTTCCGAGAGACTCGTAGCTCAGCGGCGTCAGTTTCGCGTAGAAGTCGAGGAAGATCGGGGTGGTGACCGTGTTCGTGCCGTAATGCTTGGTCATATCGAGTAGGAAGATCCAGTAATATCCGGCGGCGAGTTTGCCCCTGCGCTTTTGCTCGAGGGGGATCGTCGCTTTGAGGACGACGGTGGAGATGTGGGCGGTGTGGGATGAGTTCGGGAGGTAGTACTTGAACCATTTGTGTAGTTCGAAGGTGTTCACGTCCAGACCGCACACCTGGCAATTAATTATCGACAAAAAAAATTACAAGATTAACGGCAAGTCCACGCACTTGTTTGATGTCTTTCTGCGCTTGTCGCTTCCATTCCGGATCGAGCAGCGCGTTGTAAATGGGGAACACGTTGTTGTTCACAACTTTGCAAAGGCAAGAACCGTCCGCACAATAAAGAATCGAGATGATCATGTCGCACAAGCTCATTTTGAATTTGTTTTTTCTCGTTGCCCAAAACCGAATTTGAAACGTGTCAGAATTGAAGTAGACGTAAACGGAGAATAACAATTAGAATAGTCAATTTATTTATACTCAAACTCAAAGCTTAAACTTTCTCAGCGTCGTTCGTCGCTTGTTCGGTCGTTTCTGTCGGTTTCATGCTGACGTCCTCGGCGTTTTTCGAATTCTCATCGTGGGAAGGCGTCCGCTTGCGTTTGCCCTGATTCCGCTTGCTTTTGCTCATCGGATCCTGCCCCACCATGGCCGTGGCGCGAAATCCGGGTCCCCAGTATGCCGTGGGATTATGTTGGAAGCGCGTGATGCCCAACTGACGCGATTCGGGATTAGCGTCCGGATGATGGGCCAAGGAATATTCACCCGCGCAAGACTGCGCGAGGATGTTCGCGGCGACCTTGTCCGTGGCCAGGCGCTTCTCGGAGACCGGATGCTTCTTGATCCACGTGCGCATTATGTCCCACAGGACCTTAGCGGGCGCGTCGGCTTTAATCGACGTTTTGTTGCAGTGCGAATGAGAGACACGATAGCCGGCGTTTAAGATCGCAGAACTGGGAAAGTTAAAAGAATTAAACAATCAATGCAATGACCATTAAACGCAGGACTAAAACGTACCGCATCGTCATCATGGGAGGCGTTTCACAGTGAAGCGTCCCACTTAAATGCGCCAGAGTGTAATACAAGGGAACATCGTGGAGTTCTTCGCGTATGAGGCTGAGCACGCCGAGGATGCGTTTGTACGTACCGAGTTTGGCAGGCGCGTGATTCAAGACTTCCTGGACAAAGTCCGGATTGTGCATCGGGCCTGTCCAAATAGGTCCGCCCATCTAGCGAAACAAAGTCGTTTATGCAGATTTTCATAAAAATACGATTATTAGACATGTACATGATACGGGCTACCGCAATGATCGCATTTTTCTCCTACGAATGGCCCAGTGGGAATGCCGAATTTGACGTGGCCTTTTCCTTCGACGGTTTTGTGTTTACCCAAGGGCTGCAAAACGAAACTGTCGCAACCAGTGCAGTTATGAACCATGGACATTTTGCTGCAACAAAAAGCAGTTGGAGTATTAAGGAAATTCTGTTCTCATTTATTAAGTCGGTCTCCCTTACCTTGTAGTGAATTTACACTGATACGCGCCTGAATAAACTCTAACAAAGACGCGTATGTAAAAATCTGCCGATAAGGAGAGTTGCGGCACTATATAACGACTGTATCGGTTGGCAAACGTTTCTATTGTTTGCAACAGGATCCTTAAGGCCTGAAAACGAGTCCAACTTGTTTAAACAACTCGAAACTTCGCGTATCTAAACCTACCATCTCGTGACACGAACGAATCTTCAACGAAACCGCCCCGTATTTAGTAAAACAAGCTTCCGGCGAGTTTCCTGCAAGTACAGCCATGTCGGTTGCTGTAACAAGCAATAATCCCCCATCTTTGACAGCTTGAACAGCGCTATCTAGAAATATCTGCGGACTGCCATATGGATCCAAGTCGATTGCATCAAACTTATCAGTTTTGTGTTGATACATCAACATCCTATGAACAATTACATAAAGTTTACCAACAATCTTTTAAAGTACTTTTCTGATGAGATCATTTAATGAAACTTACGTTGCATCATTATGGCTGGCTGTAACAAAGTCTTGCACATTATTCCTCTCAATATTCTTCTTAATATCTTCCACAGCAAATTTGCTGATGTCGTTTGCGATTATCTTGTTAACTCCAGGTATTTCTTTTGCATATCGAATGCTGCGGAGGCCAGTCGCAGACAAAGCTTCTAAGATATTCAAGCCAGTCTCATATTTTTGGCCTTTAGTGAAGGGAAAATCTTCGATGTTGATGTCTATGGGATCGTCGGGCTTGACTTTGCGACTGTTTTGCCTTTGCTTCGCGTAGATTCGAGCGAACGCGCTCAGCACCGATATGCTCATGTCGCGATTGAATTCTTGCACGGGATTTACGAACACGTGTCCGTGGGTTTGGATCTGCGCCTCGCCTTCCTGGATATCCGTCGGCTGGGCATCGCCCGCCGTCGGTTTGGTGTCCATTCTATTGATAAAAGAAGCGAAACTTTTAAGTTTCTTAGTCTGTGTTTGATAACAACACGAGTTTCGAAGCGAGCGAAAACAGTTGAACGAAAACATGGGATATTGAGGTTAGTCCTTCGCTGACGACTTGAACTCGCGCTCCAGCCCGTCAAATATTTAATTGATTATAAAACGGGACATATTACCCTTTGTTGATGTTATTGAAAGATAATATTTTGCACGTTTCTTTGATTTTTAAATAGTTTAATGATTCTGGGTAACCAGACGCCGTGTAAAATTCCCGCGCACGAATCAAGTCGAAGTGACACGATCGTTGAAATAATCTGTTAAATTGTTGAATTATTTAAAAAGCATAACATTTTCCGATTTATTGACGTTATTTAAAGAGTTTGTCTTATATTTCTATATCGTTTTAAAACAATTTAACAGTTTTCGTTGTTTTGAAATTACCGCGCACGAACGTTGTCGAAGTAACACGAAGCGCGCGTCAACACGTGAGCGCTGCGCAGGCGGCGCTCACAGCCTTCCTTTCTACGAGAGTCGTTCGTGAAGTCAACAAGGTGCGTGTAAAATTTTCGCTAGAAATCTTCAATCATCCGATAATGCCGACTCTAAAACAACGCGAATTATTGCTCGATGCATCGAGAATACATACGACTAGGCATTTCCATACATATTTTTGGGAAATATACGTTTCGTGACTAATTTCGAGATTTTGTTTCAGAACGATTCCGAGCATACAAAATGGTACGTACCTAACCTTTGTCAAACTGCTCTGGTAGTTTGTGGGTTAACCAAACACGTTTATTCAAGTAAGTGCGTTTAATTATCGAGCTAACTCGATTTTCTTTCACTTGCAGCCACGTGAAATCAAGGAAATCAAAGACTTTCTCCTCCGCGCGAGAAGGAAGGACGCCAAATGTGAGTTGCAAACATTCATGGATCGATCTTGTAGCAGCGTATTGATTAATGTTTTTATTTTTTTGCCTTTATTCATAGCTGTGAAGATTAAGAACAATCCCAAGAAGGGTAACACCAAGTTCAAGGTCCGTTGTGCCCGCTTCTTGTACACCTTGGTGATCTTTGATAAGGAAAAGGCAGAAAAACTGAAGCAATCTTTGCCCCCAGGTTAGTTGTTTGTTTGAACTATTTAGTAGAAAAAGTTGCACGAAGTTATAAGTTAAGCATAGGTGCCATAAAATTCTGTATATCATTTGCACAACAATTGCGTCTGATTCAAATTTTATGGCAGAGCAAAGAAGGGGCTTCCACTTACCCCGGATGAGATGCCATGTCTCATTCGTAATTTTGAGTAGCCACAAAACTCCATTAATTCTAAACAATTTGATATTTCTCAAAACATACAGTATACGCAATACTTAATACAATTCTTTTGCTTCGTTGCAGGTCTGCAAGTGAAGGAAAACAAGTAGGTTAAGTCATCCGCTCTTTTCATCAGAGAAAATAATCAAATGTGGATGGGGTGTTTTTGATTGTAACTGTTGTGACGAGGGCGATTAAAAAATACATGCTGTTTATACTTTACAACGTTTGTGAGTATACGAACGCCGCTACTTTGTTTAATTTCAATAAATGATGGAGACTTGAAATGTATGGTTTTGTAGTAGTGTCGAAGTTAGTTTTAATGCATGATTCTATAATGTAGTTTTATTGGTTCAAGTGAAAAGTCAGTAAACTTTTTCATGCATGTTATATTGATTTCAAGACAATTTGAGTAGACACAAAGACTGCTCATTGTATTGTATGTTTATGTTATTTATTTGCGCCATATCTTACTGCTCGTCATTTATACCCAAACCCTCTTCCTATTTTCTTAGCAACTATTTTATTGTGCGATTGTCCCGGTGCACGAACACGTGCTGTTAGCATCACGTTTTAAGGTCAGGCAGTCTGATATTCTTGAGGGGGGGATTAAAGTTGAAGTAACCGGTTTTTGGCTAAACTCTGGTTGGATTTTTATTGATTAGTGGGCTAATGTGTTGAAATTAAGGTTGCAGTCGTTGATTATTGTGTCTCTATGGGGGCCTATTGTTTTTCATGTCAATTGCACGTATAATGTCAAAATAACTGACTTATCCGCCCATCCATAAAATATTTTCATTTGTTTATTTCGGAATTTTGACGTAGCGACAAATACATTAGTTCCCGCCGATATGGATTCTAACACGAAGGTGCCGGCGAATTTGGAGAAATACGTGGACATCGATTCTGCGCCCAAGCAAACTTACACGGGTTCGTGGATAAAATCAGCTAAACAATATTCTGATAATGAACATAATTGATACATGCAGAGTTTGCGGAAAACCCGGAAAATTTGCGTTACGCGCTTAATGGTGGTGATGACTTTTTTGCAAGATTCACTTATATACCCCATGTTCCCGAAGGCGGCAGTCCCGCAGCCGCAACGTCTTCTGCGTCGGACGAAAAGCAAGATGCTATGGGCGAAGCTCGCAATCAGCTCTCTGACTGGTATATCGTCTTTCAAAGACTTGGCGCTGCTTAACTAAGACCAAACTTCCGCTTTAGCTTGCAGACTTTGCCTGGTGACGGGATGTTTGAAAATCTGCATGGGCGAATGTTGGACAGCTGCCGAATTATATAATTTGGCGATTAATGGAGCGGAACTGCGCAATGGCATCATCGTGTTGCATTTGGGGCTCTAAAATGAAAAACAAAACTCGTTCGCGGTTCCCTCGATATATCGAAGATACTGCTTTTTGTATCATCATGAAATAAAATAATTTCGGTCATAACTCTTATTGTTTTGCGACGTGTTTGCAGTGTGTGGAAAGTTTGGACCCCACAACGCCAACAAAAGAGAATGATCTGTGTTTTCGGGTGTTTGAAGTTTTCGGGACGGGCAGGTCGAGCGGGAGGGTATGCATGGGGATGAGATGCCTGAACGAGAAGTCTCGGGGTGGTAATTCAATTATGGACCATCCGTGCTGTCTTGAATTCTATTTTGCGTAATCCCTCCATTGTCGTCTGACGTTTTTGATAATTTGCTGACAGTTTGCAAATATTGTCATTTGTATTTTGACGACGACAAAATTCTAACGTGCGACTATGGACTCAAATATTCCAATGAAGCATTTCCATCCGAATTGCCCATATTACCAAAGTTTAGTGTGGCAAGCAGCATATGGTAAGTGAAGACGACTGTGTCAGGCCCATACATTTATTTATTTTTTAATTCCAGACCATATCATGGACGAGCAGAACTTTCAAAAGAATTTCAACCAAGAGAATGAATATCCTATGAACGCACATTATTCTTGCGAAAGTGCGAGTGCTGACGGCAACAATCACGGCGATAACGAAGAAGAGTTGGATGGAAATATCATTTCTCTAGATAACAACCCTGCAGACGTTGTATCTTCGGATAACATGGCTGCGGATACACGCGAGGCGTGTACGGCGGAACATCAGTTTGCTGACAATGAGCAATCTATGCCGGAACATGTTATAGCTAATCAGGCTGCGCATTATATGGCACGTCGAGTTCGCCATCACAAGGACAAAGTCGAGCAAGACAATGCTGTTTCTAGGTAGACTTTGATGCGTTCTCAATCCACGCACCAGAAAACTGAATAGTTTATTAATTTTTAGCACGAACACGCCGGACGGTGTGATCAAAAGTCTGCGAGCAGGAATGCCTGGCTCATGCACAATTTTATAAATAGTGAACGTTTAAATTAATAATGGAGAAGCAAATTAAATTAGTCGTTATCGTCAACATGCATCTGAAATGTTACAAAAGTTTTGACCGTTATGGAAGAAATTGAATAGATTGGTGTCAATTGGGTGAACTTTGAAATGGTTGACTTAATTATTACATGATCATTTGCTGATAACTTGTATAGAAATTATATGGCTGCTGGGTATATCATTTGCCAAAAGAAATTTGTTTATTCTTAGTTTATAACTAAGAATTTGGCGAAATTAAATTTGGGTTGAAATGGAGGAACTCTGAAATGGTTTACATGATTTATTATGATAAATTGCATATAAAATATGACAGTATTTTATTCCTCTAGTAGATACATGTAGATACAGTAGATACATGTAGGAACACACTAACGCCGCGTGAAAATTCAAATGTTCCGAATTCGACGTACCAAACTATGGAAACTGGTGTTGGGATTCAGTTGGCAGCATTGTCCACGCAAAGTGCATTTGGCGGCCATCATTTTTTCGTTGGTTGCAAACCGAAGTTACTGCCAGACTAAGAAGACACTAACGCCGCGGGAAAATTCAAATCTTCGGCATTTGACGTACCAAACGATGGAAACTAGTGTTGGGATTCAGTTGGCAGCATTGTCCACGTAAAGTGCATTTAGCGGCCATTATGTTTTCGTTGGTTGGGAACCGTAAAGTTACTGCCAAACTACGAAGTCACTAACCCCGCGCGAAAATTCAAATCTTCCGAATTCAACGTACCAAACAATGGAAAATGGTGTTGCGTTTCAGTTGGCAGCATTGTCCATGCAAAGTGCATTTGGCGGCCATCATGTTTTCGTTGATTGGAAACCGAAAAGTCACTACCAGACTAAGAAGACCCTAGCACCGCGGGAAAATTCAAATCTTCCCAATTCGAACCTACCAAACGAGGGAAATGGTGTTGCGATTCAGTTGGCAGCATTGTCCACCCAAAGTGCATTTGGCAGCCATTTTGACCCACTTGCAGTTGAAATTAGACAATAAATCGCATTAAAATTGAA
>JARRAA010007780.1:0-12684 GCA_030557295.1 Ecitodaemon sp. MM-2014
CTGGCTCGGTGCGGGTGGAATTCTTCACGTGCTGTTTGTGGGTCAAGCTGAGCACGTTTTTCATTAATTTCTTGTGCGTCGCGTCGTCCAGCTCGTTGTCCGAGTTGTGGAACTCTTCATTGCTGCTATCGCTGTCCATTTTGCGTTTGCTTCGGCGTTGTTTTGAAGGGAAAACGTGCCGAGCGTCCGGGGAACGTGCGGGAATGTGCGGTTATGTTTATTTAACAGCGTGCGCTGAAGCATGGTTAGGTTGGGTTGTTCCAAAGTTTGATATTACAATATGCAACCCAAAACGCAACAAAAATAGTTAGAATTTATAATACATAATGCACATTCAAAATCGAAAGTATGTGGCAATTCTTTGTGACATATATTTGTTGCATTGAGGTTGCAATACCGATTAAGTTTTTCTAATTCGGGAATCGTAATTCTTCGGACGCATGATGATTTATTTTTGCGCTAGGAAGGAACATCTGAAACCGTAATTTCTCTTCAGTTTCCCTTCGGATGGCGTTGCAAATCATTCCCATTATTGCCAAAACTTTGAATCTGGAGCCCGATTCAGCGAAACATTCGAGTTTGCGCACGAGTTTGAAATTGACTCTCGGTTGCGTTTCAAAAACAAATGAAAGCCTACGAGAATCAAGGAGGCTGTCTTTCAACCCATTAAATATTATAAGAATCAAGAAGGCTGTTTTTCATTGTGTCGCGTGAATTTGCCAAAACTATAGGTCAACGTGACGTGGTTATTCCACATTAGTTTGACACATCCAACACGCTTACCAGGGAATGGAGTATCAGTTCAAACTGATTGAAGGACGGGTTCCAGTTTTTAAGCTAACATGGTAAGTTCATACGACAATATTACATATATAATAATGCAACTATAATACACTAGCAATTCCAAGTACGCCGAAGAAGTACTTGAGCGGGTCACGAAAAAAACAAATTTATTGATAAAGCTTAACGCAGAAAAATATGTTTTTATGAAACACGACTTTGCAACAGTGAGCGCAGCCATGACCTCGGAAATTGTTGATCGGAAAAGAGATACTGATTTGAGCACGGTCGCCGAAACAAAGATAAAAATAGATGTTGGTGTGCAAACCGATGCGGTAGCGACCACCAAGGTGCCTGCTGGGTTGAAATCGAAGATACCCGTTCGGGTTGTGCAACAATCGAAGCCGCCCAAAGCCGCACCAGCGAAGTCGCCGAAACCGGCAGCGACGAAGGCGGCGAAACCGGCAGCGACGAAGTCGTCGAAACCGGCAGCGATGAAGTCGTCGAAACCGGCAGCGACGAAGTCGTCGCAACTGGCACCGACGAAGTCGGCGAACGTGAAAGATCCGAAACAAAATGCACCTACCAGTCGAGTTCCTGTGAGGCAAAATAATCTGAAATGCCTGAAAGAGAAACAGGCGACAGCCACGGCATTAGAAGAAAACCTGCCCATGCCTGTTAACAGAAGACTGACGTTTGTGATTAGAAAACATGGAAAGGAAAACGTCCCAGCATCATAAAATATTTTGATTATGACAAGTGAACGTTTCACGAGATGTAGGGATAGCAGTCGATATAAATGTAGTTTTATTATAAAATTATCTTCGTAACTTAAAATACTCAGTAAGTAAATAATGTACTTTCTAAAGACTAGAACACATTAATCATAATACTTTGTTAACATGTACATTATGTACACAACGCGACCAACAGTTGAAACAGCAAGCAGCATTGCTTTCCGAGGTAGATCGTCAGTAAAATTTCCTACAAAAGTCGTATGTACAAAGGATAAGGCATGCGAATCAGTCTTGGTTGTGTCGCCCGACCGTGGGTCAGACCATGTCCTTGCGCCGCCACCACGGTATGCCCTGCTGATCGACGCCGGCGCGCGGCTGCAGCGCGTGTGCGTCATAGGACCGCTGCACTTGCAGCACCGGCCCGGCGTCGCTGGGCAGTTGCACAAGCGTGACGGGCACCCCTCGTTGTTCGGCCTCGGCCTGCGCGGCGTCCCTGCACGGCAGCATCTCCATGGGTATGTGGGCGCGCTTGGCCGCTCGTATGCTGCGCCGCTTGATCCTCGCGTGCTTCCGCGCGTTGCACTGGATGCGCAGCAGGAGCGCGCAGACGAGCGACAGCAACGCGCCGATGTACAGGAGGACCTGCAGGTTCCTCGCGGCGGACTTGCGCAGCACCCAGCCGGCGATCGCGAGCGATATGCCGATGAGGATGCCCATCGTGAAGGCCACTTGGAGGAAGTAGTAGCAGACGTTCTCGAACGTCTGACACTTGCCGCCGCAGCCGTGGACGACCGCGCTGGGCGCGTCGTCGGCGGAGCGCGCGGACATGCGCGAGAACGCCCTGCCGTGCGCGCGACGAACGAAACTCGCCGTCGACGCTTGGCCGGCGCCGCCGGGATGGTCCGCAGCGGACGCCGCCGGATAGCGCTCCGGCAGGCGGTCGATGTCGCTGGGAAAGACGCGCGCGCGACTCTCCACTATCGAGGGTTGGCGCGCCAAGGACGCGCGCTCGGCGTAGTGGCGGCTCTGGCGGCGGCTCGCGTCGTCATATTCGTAGTAGGGGATCACCACCACCGAGTCCGAGTCGTCCGATTGCGAGTACTCGGTGCGGGAATCTTTGTACTTGTTAGGACTGGTTTGGTATCCGTGATCGTCTTGGTCATAGTAGTCGTAGTAGTTGTGCTCGGTGAAGGCTTCGTCGGTGAAGCACTCGTCGTGTTCCAGAGGGCACGGATTGCCGCGGATCGATCCAGTGCACTTTAGGTGGTAGTTAGTGTCTCGCGGCGAGGGCGGCGCATTTTTGAAACTGTGTGGCGCCGGCAAGACGCCCGGCTTAGAACCCTGAACGATAAACAGCCGCATTTAGTACACGAGCATCGTTAAACCATTTAATTACGGCATACCTGAAACTGGTGATCCGACGTAGATGGTACATTAATCCGTTGAAGCTGTCGCGACATCATCACAGTCTATGGCTATAACAAAGAGCGCGCTGTTAGTTCACCAAATCCACAAAGTTTCGCCAAAATCGCGACGACATCTTCGCGGGCACAATGCAAATGCGAGCACGCGCAGTTTTCGGCGGCATTCCGAATTCCAGGTATGCGAATGCGAAGCGGGTGCGTAAAACTGACCGCAAACGCGAGGAGAGCGACGCGCGAGCGGCCAGCGACCCGGCCAGCGAGGGCCGAACGTACTGAGACTACTGCGCTTCACGCGCCACCATCCGCGAAGACGGCGCGCGAGCGACCCGAAGGAGCGGGCTCCCTCTCTCCTTGCGCTCGGAATTTTGACTTTCGTGCGATATCCGATACATCAATGGTCGGCGCGGCGACGCGTTTTCGTCGCTCCGCAACGCGCGTCTCGCCTCCACACGCTATCTCCCATGTCCAATCGGGGCCTACCCCGGCCGCCCGGTCGTCACTCATGCTAACGAGCGGCAGCGGCGGCGACTACACCCGCGCGCGCCGCGCAGGTCTCTCGCTCGTCCCTTTCGGCAACCGGACCAGACGCGGACGCGCTCAACAGGTCTTGTTAGCGCGTTATAGGCGGGCACGGGCGCCCTCGGTAAGGTAAACATTCCTATGTCGGATGCGCCTTGATGCGCTGTAATTTGCTTCGTGTTTGAACTGCATAAACACGCACGTTCGCCCATTCTACCTACGCTCGGCTCCGGTCAGCATTTTATGGACGCTTATAACTGCCATTGGAAATTAATCAAACTCGACGGGTGCACGGGGAGCGGGGCATAGTCGAAAAGTACTTTTCTGACACGATGCCGATCGAACTCACCGCGAGAACAAAAGAAAAATTACGAAATTCACTAAAGTGCAACGACTTGTTGCACTTAACAGGTAGATATGGAAAGTAATAGGAGATTAGGAGATACCTAACATATACAATTGATGTCGTTTCTTTACAGTTGAGTTTTTGGTGATATCGCTTCAATTGCATACCGTAATTAATGGATTTAAAGTTTTTAAACTTCTTTGATCATTCAACTATTGGATTGAGTAATAAGAAATGAGCGTTTACAATAAACCCCTTCAGCAATGAGGCCAACCTATTTCTGACAAAGAGACATCGACAAACTAATCGAACGGTGGCATGAGATCGTTAGTAATATGTAGATTACATAATTAATTAAATTATTATATTTGATGAAGAATAGATAAATAAAATGATGTCGCATTGTCAATATTTACACATTTTTCTCGTCTAAATACACGCCTATTAGATAAGTGCTCGAATTGCGTACCTTGCCAGGTAGGAGCATCCCAAGGACTTTCACTGCTTCAAATTTTAATCGAGATTGTTTTACGTTCAGTGTTCGCGCTCCCTTTGAAAATTACTCACCTCTACGGAAAAAGCACTCGCAAACCACACTGGTAGCGTGAGCGCACGCGAAGATACGAAATGCGGAAGTTAATTGCGACGAGAAGGCAAAAAAACGTATAATCCGAACGAATTTCAACATCGCACCGCAAAAGTGATTCGGTGCGTTTTGTTTTAACGGTTCAGAGAAAACCGCACGTACGCTTTCCGGATTTCGAGATTCACTAAATGCAGATTAGATTTAGTGTATGTCTAGTTGTTGCCGAAGCCTAAAGTGCGCATAACTCACACCTCCTTATTGGAAACTGGATAATGGCTATATTGCGCTCGAAGGGGTGTAATTACTTAACAATTGTGTAAAGTGTCAGTCTTAAGTATTTTAATCAAAATAACCGAAGGAAACAACCGGTAAAGAGCGACAAATATCAGAGGTGGCGGAGGAATAGTGCCCTGATCTATTATTTACTTAGAGTTAGATTAGATTAGATTAGATTCATTTATTGGTATTTAATCGGACGCAACGCGCCACGTTGCCTCGCGATGTACACGAAAATCGTGCAAGTGCGCAAGAATCTGCGACTGCTACTCTTTGCGACCATAGCTACGTGCGGGATAATCGTCATTTTGCATCGGGGAAATGCGCGCTGCGCGCTGGAGAAAATGCAGGAGGACGCGCAATCGCCGACGCACCAAGCGCTCGCCGATTATCGACTTTCGATGGGCAACTGGCGACACCTAAGCCACAAACAAATCTCCGGTTTATCAAAGTTGGGACGGGTGCTGTTCCTGGACGAAGATCCGCCGGCGCCTCGCGAGAACGCATTCGTAATTCTCGTGTGGAAGTACGGATCGACCACGCACAACAGGCACTTCAAGCAATATTCAGACACGGAGTACGGCGAATCATATGAAAACCTTGTAAATTTCGATGGCTTTTTGCAAGTTCTCACGACTTTGTTTTTAGAGTCGATCCGTTCGAACACTGCGCGGTGAAGAACTGCAAAGTGACCTACGAAGATGCGGCATTGTCTCGTGCGGATATGGTGATTATGCATCTGCATCGAACGACCGATGTGACCGACGTACCGCCAGAGAGGCGCGCGGATCAGATTTGGGCATTTTCGACGGACGAAAGTTCCTATCACACGTTCCTCAACGGCAAGCACAACTTTCCAGCGTACAACGGCATGTTCAACTGGTCCATGCACTACAGGTGCGGTTTTCGTCACTTTTTCCTTGCGAAAATATCTGTCTCGACACTTCTTTATAGAATGGACTCGGATATACCTGTTCCGTATGGACGTACGATAGCGAGACGCGTTTCCGCCCCCAGTACTTTCAATTTCGCCGACTGGCTATCGAACAGAACGAACACCGCCCCCGTGGCAGTAATGGGCTCGAACTGCGGATCGAATAATCGCCGGTGGGAGTACGTGGCGGAGTTGCGGAAACACATCCAGGTGGATTTCTATGGAGGATGCGGAACTCTAAAGTAAATCGCTGCGTTTTTCGCCAGGAAATTTGATACCACACACACGAATCACGATATTTCAGGTGTCCGGGACACTTCGACAGAGACTGCCCGCTCCTGTCGCGCTACCGATTTTATCTGGCGTTCGAAAACTCCAACTGCGAGGAGTACGTCACCGAAAAGCTGTGGTGGAACGCGTACGCGAAGGACGCCATCCCGATCGTCATGGGCGGGTCGCCCTCGCGCCGCAACTACCAGCAACTTCTGCCGCCGCGTTCGTACATCAACGTGGACGAGTTCGCCGCCCCTCGCGACCTCGCCAACTATCTGCGCCATCTCCTCGAAACACCCGGCGAGCTCGAATCGTACTTCGCCTGGCGCAAGTACTTCGAAGTGCGCAACGAGCACGGATACTTTCAGTCGCCTTCGTTTCACTACTGCCGCGCTTGCGAAGCGCTCAACTACAACGATCTCACCCCCAAGACTTACACCGACCTGGAGGAGCACTGGGGCGTGAGAAATCACTGCTCGCCAGCGTGGGGCGACGAACAACCGGATTAAATATTGCAAATGACGAATCACCATTTGTATCGAAAGTGTGAACATATAAATAAAGTGCAAATAAAATTATTTATCTTTCGAACCTCATACAGCCAAAGAACAAACAATACTTCAAAGAGAAACATTGCCAAAACTTTCTTTTCTTATAATCATGGAAAATGAATACCGCCGTGCTTGTTTAAGAAGAGTACCGAAAGACGTACGAGAAGAGGCATGGAAACGCATACGAAACTCATCACAACTCACACAGAACAAGATGCAGCACAAAGCCTTTTAGAAAATGATGCATGAGTCTTGTCATCTCTTTGATTTCATGCATGAAATAACTGACTCGCGTAATACTTGGGAATATCTGAATTGCATAAAAAAGTACATGATTCGAACAATAATGATAAGTCGCCCATGCTCGAATATTGTTTTGCATTTCCACGCCAACTAACTAAATTCGTGAGATAAAAACAACGACACGAGGTTAAGATGCTTACCTCTGTTGGTCGAACGCCGTGTTTATCATGCTTTGCGAGCCATCTCCTCGGTGCGTTCGCAGTTTGCCGAGTCCCGCGCTCCTCTTACGCAAAAGTAAATATTTAACTCGGGGGCGAGTACGAAGACACTTGCTTTTTTGGAACAACACAAAACCAATCACGCCACTCGCCACTCAACAAACATAAGCTTCGCGAGCTGCCGGAGCCATTTTGGAATTTATCTAACGCCGATTGCTTTAGGAATTCTTGAATCGTGCAGCATTCCACAACACATCGAGGTATCTCGTTTCAGAAACGAAGTAACTTTTGCTGGAATTTTTATTGTACGCAGAGCTATGTTGTTGTTAAATCGGAGCGCTTATTTAAGTTTATTGTTCGCATATAAGCACCGCAAGTAATGCGATAGCTTTACAAGCGATAGTCTTTTGTCGCGCGGCCATTTTGTGAATGCACATCGATGCCATCGATGTGTAGTCGGTGGCGATTTTAGTCGATGGCATTTTTTCGAAGCACACGATGTAAATGTAATGATATTCTTAGCAATTTGTTGTAAAATATTTATAATATTTAATTATTTGTATAAAAACGTGAATAAATGACTTCGTCTTGAAAACTGTGATAGGAAGTAATGTGGATACTGACAATCGATGTGCACCGTTAAATCGCGTTACAACCGGCGAGTACTTCTGAATTCTCCGCCAGGGTGCCTCGCATGCCTCCCGTAAACTCCGTCTGGTCGTTTTATCGTTTGTGTCGTTTTGTAATGAGATTGTTTAAACGCGAATCTAAACAAATCGCAACATGAAACTCACATCCTCCGCACGCAAAGCGCAATTCGCCCTGAAGCTTCTATTACATTATTAGCTTAGAGGTGATAATGCACGCAACCGGCTCGCATGTCGCAAACTAACAAGTGAGTGCACTTAATTTTAGGGCTTGGACTAACCTCGCATCTGCGTCGTGTATCAACATAGATGGCTATGGTCCCAGCGTCGTCGACGAAGGGCTCCACCGACGAACCGTACGTCCACGAAGTGCTCGCTGAGACTCGGAACAATGACAACACGACGCACCAGCAGAGCAAGCGTCAGACGCGGCGCCCGAAATTGGCAGAATGCAATCAGTCACAAGAGCCCGAACAGAATGTCAGGAAGAAGGAGCTATGCACCTACTTGAACCTCCTCAACTTGGATCCCTCCGACCGGGAGGGCAACGAGAATCGGCCGTTGCTCGAGCGGCGCTCTAAGCGCCTGAGCAACAACATTCTGCTTAAAAAGCGCACCGAGCTAGAGAAGCAATTGCAGAATGAGGAACGAGAGGCCAAGAAGCAGCGCCTGGTCGTCATGGAGCCGGCGCGCAAGTGCGACATGCGAGCGAAGTCGATCGACCAGAAGACGAAGCAGGATTTGGTGGAGTACACCAAGCATCTGAAGGTGGTGCTGCACAAAACCGACTTCGGCATTCAGAACAATAACTTTGATATTCACGCGTTGCAGAAGAGGGCGCAGTGCAACCGATGCGATGACGTTATGAGGCGCAATCGTAAATATCGTCGGCATATCTTGGCGTCGCCGGCGCGTCCGCCGCCCGAGAACCTCGCGCAGGTCGCGAACATCGAGCTCGAAGAGTACAGGAACGTTCTGCTGTCCGCCAAGACGCAGTCGCGCATCCTCGTCAAGCGTATCGTAGAGAAGTGCGACGTCGTTGCGCTCGGCGACCGCCTGCTGGCGGAATCTGCTCCAGGTCCGGAGAGCAGACTCGACGAGGCCACGCCGACGCGCGTGCACGATCCGAGGACGACGAAATGTAATATACTTAGAGCTATGGAAAAGTCCACCGAGGATCTTGACGTCTACGAGAGGGAGCTGAGTCTCACTGCCAAGGAAGTGTCACTAATCATCGGCGTAGCGCATTCTGACAGTCCATCAGTCACGAGCGTGGCGCGTAACGCGACGGCCGGGGATAAATCAAATCTCGGCTGCGATTCGAGTGCGTCGCGCAATCCCGACCAAGAGGAGCCCTTGGACGGCTGGCGGGACGTCCCCAGCACGTCGTTCGTGGATATCTTCTCGCATCTGGAAGGAGGTAAGACTGGAATAGCGGGCTCGCCGTCTCATATCACGCCGGAACCTTTGCTGCCTTCCGATCACACCTACTCGTCAGCCAAATTGTTCCTCAAAACATCGAATCCTTCGCGTCTCGCTGGGCGGCGCGGACGTGTCAATCACTCGCTGGAAAGCATGCGGACGCACGTGGACAAGGCGCAGCACGCCGCGACTTTGCCGCGCGACGGCGGCGCGGTGCTGTCGTGCTACTTCAACGACTATTGGCTCGTGGTGGCGCAGACCCACCAAGTCAGCTTCTTCCAACAAAGCGGCCTGGGCATGTCCTTCGAGTCGCAGTCAATGTGGATATCGCGCGGCTCGATCGCCCGCCTCAATTACGACGCCTCCTGCGTGCGGAAGCTGGCGCGCGACTGCGTGCTGCACACGCTGGAGTCGGGGCCGGCGTACGTGGAACTGTACGCCAAGGAGCACAATCACGCCAACTGCGATACTCCCGGGTGCGATCTCTTCGTCGTGCTGTATTTCCACGGCGGCGGCGACGCGGGCCCGCGGTGCAAGCTGCACCAATTGGAAAAGTTCAGCGGCTACGCTCGGAGCGTCAAGTTCGTGATCGTGCAGCGCCTGAATTGCGTGATGGTCTACTACGAGTCGCAGAACGGCACCATGTCTATGTCGCAGACGAAGCGCACCATCGCGTGTTACTCCTTCTCGGTGGACTACCAATCGGTGCAATTGGCTTGCGAGCTGGACCGGCCGCCGCATCGAATCGATTGTCTGCTCGCCGTCGAGGGTAAGCGACTGTCGAAAGCAAGAGTAAACTGGCGTCCTTCATAATTGCCTTTATTAACGCTACAGATTCTGATCGACTATTAGTGGGCTGTTACAACGATCCTCCCCTGTGGTCCTTCTGGAACGGCGTCGAACTGGTGAAGACGATCGACGCGTCCAATCTGTACGGCCAGGCCATCACGGCCAGCTCGACGTTCCGCGCCGATTGCGGCGTGATATTCGCGCTGCAGGAACTCAAGAACGGTTACCTGCGCCTGACCGCCGTCAACGTGATGACGTTCTCGCACAAGACGCTGCAGATCTACCGCCCGCCGGCGGGCTGCAGGGGCCTGCGCCACAGCTTCATGTACGAGGGCCAGGTGGTGGCGCTGTACGATCGCGGGCGCGCCTGCTGGAACATGGAGTCCGGCAAGCTGATCTCGAGCGGCGCCGCGCCGCGACCGGCGGGCTCCTCGTCCTGGCCGTACGCCGGCTGGCTGATCACCGTGCGCCGCAAGCGCGTCTACATGCAGCGCGTGTGGAAGGCGGTCATCGCGGGCGGCCGCCGTCGACGCTACGAAGACTGACGTGTACCTGCGATGAATGTACCTTGTTTGCCAGTCGAGGACGTAGTCCTCCTGTCAGTTATGCAATAAAAATAAAGTTCTACTTATTTTTTTTACAATCGTCTACGACAGAAATAAAAACTTGTATATTTAAAATTACTTCGTTCGTGTGTATTTTGTACGCTTAGCCTATATCATTTCCGACCGCTTCGAATCGTCCAAATTAATCAATAAGTTACAAGACAAACACAATTCCTAAAAGCTATGTACATTGGGGAGCGGGCGAGCGCCGCCCCCGCGCCGGGCCCTAACTCTTCTTCCACGAGTAGTACATTTCCAGTGGCTTGTTCACCTTCCAGTACTTGTCGTTGACCAGCCCGAGCATCTGGTTGCCGCTGAGCTGCACGTATTGCCCGGCGGCGGGGCTGATGTATATGCAGAAGTTGAGCAGGTTGTGTGTCTGAGAGAGTTGCGAGTCGAGGTCCAGCGTCAGCCGCATCGCGAGGTACTTGTGCAGATGATCGACGGTCGCGTTCGCCGTCGTCTTCAGGTAGCGCACCGAGCTTTCCTTCAGCGCCTTGATGAGATGATTGTCGCCGGCCATCTCGGTCGGGTGCGGCTTGAAGACCAGCTCGATCTCGTTCAGCGTCGCCGGCTCGGAGGGGCCGCCCTCGCCCTCGGTGTCGGTCTGCTCGGTGCGCTCCGAAGACTCCGACTCCTCGCTGCGCTCCGAGGTTAGCGTGCTCTTGGCGCGCTTCCCGCCCGCCTTGCTGACGGAGCTGACGCTGGAGGACACCGGGCTCGGCGGCTGCGACGGCGTGCTGCGCCCCGACGGCGCGGGACTGCCCGGCGCCGTCGAATTGCTATTGGAAGGCGCGGGCGGCGCGGCCGCCGCGGCCGGAGCCGCATCGCCCTCAGCGGCTGGCGCCGGCGGTTGCGCGCCGCCAGGCCCGCTGCCGCCCTCTTCGTTCGCCTTGCGGGAACGATTCGGTCGATTTTGCGATTGTAACTTGATACCTTCATTTATTGAATTCACTAGGGCGGCCTGTGAATGGCTCTTGTTTAGCTTGGCGAGCACGCGCTCCTGGTGCGCCTCGTATTCGTCGCGACTGGGGTATATTTTCGAGATGAGCAGGTCAAAGTTCGGGTCCGGACGCAGCGACCGCTTGGAGACGAGCTTCTTGCGGCACGTCGGGCACTCTTTGTTGCCGGAGCGCAGCGCGGTGATGATGCACTCGGAGCAGAAGCGATGCAGGCATTCCTTGGTGGTCATGGTCTTCTTCAGCATGTCCAGGCAGATCGGGCACATCAGTTCGCTGTGCAGCGAGCGCGGGGACACCGCTATCTCCGTGCTGTCCAGGATGGCGTCCTGCGGCGTACGATGCAGCTCGTACAGCGACAGTTCCCACGTTTTGTTTAGTCCAATCTGCTCTGTGCTAGCCATCGTGGGACTTTCACGTGGCAAGGCACTAGGATATCCAGGAGAAATGCACACCGCGCAGACGATACGCGCTCGATTTACGACAACAAATACAAGGAACGACAAGAAATCGAACCAGAAGGTTAGGTTGAATCGTTTAACGGAGTTTCCACCGCTTCTCCGCATCACTCGCTTCACTTTATCCCCACTAGCACAAACAACAAACTAGAGGCAGCGACGTTCGAATCGATACATCGATGTGGGCTTTTAATCGATATTTTTAACATCGCGTCACTGGCGCGGAGACGAACCGACAGATGTCGCCCGCAGTTCTGTAGATTTAGATTTACGGCGTAATTTGCTGGAATATTTTTAAGAATTCATTGCTCATTAAAAAACACACAGGTTTACTCAAAATAACTCAGTCGCGACCCCCAGCTTTGCAGGGCATTTAACGACCCGTAGAAATTTATTGCGCGTAAAGAAAATCGAAAAAACAAGGATAGGAAAGTTATGCAATGGCAAGTTATTCGTTGGTAAAGTTGGCGGGCCTCTTTTCGACGAAAGCGGTCATGCCTTCGAGACGATCCTTGGTGGCGAATGTGGCGTGGAACATGCGCTTCTCGTAGTGGAGGCCTTCGGCGAGCGTCGTTTCGTACGCGGTGTTCACCGCCTCCTTGCAAATGGAGACGATGAGCGGCGAGTTCTTGCCGATCTTCTCTCCCAATTTGATCGCTTCGGCGACGAGGCTGCCGACGGGGAAGACCTTGCTGACCAGTCCCATCTTTTCGGCATCGGCGGCGCCGACCTGGCAACCGGTCAAGGTCATCTCCATGGCCTTGGACTTGCCGACGTAACGGGTCAAGCGCTGGGTGCCGCCGGCGCCGGGGATCGTTCCGAGGAGAATCTCCGGCTGGCCGAACTTGGCGGTCTCGCCGGCGTAGATGATGTCGCACATCATTGCCAATTCGCAGCCTCCTCCCAACTGGAATCGA
>JARRAA010007789.1:0-13600 GCA_030557295.1 Ecitodaemon sp. MM-2014
GTTGCTATTCCCTAGCGCCCCCTATGAGCATCGCTGAAGAACCACACAAACAAAACATCTGCCGATCGCGTTCGCGCGTCGCTCACAACGCCAGCGCCAGAAAGACAAGAAGTTTTCAACTTACCGACGACGACCGTTACGTGCATCGCGTTCGTAATCCAAATCACCAGCTTCTGCTGATCGTGGACGATCTTCGCCTGATTCAGTAATGTGCTCTGGACAGTTTCGGCAAGTAGCCCCTAATCATAGGCCATTATTTGCATGTCTGCCGTTTGATCGCGAGAAGGCGAGCTGGACGCTTACCAGCACCTCGTAGTCGTCGTCAGAGGCGGTGAGGAGCTTGCAGCGACGGATGCTGGCTATGTACGGCGTCGTGGACAAGCTCACCGTGTCGCCCCTGATGATGCCGAGCTCTTTGGCGAGCACGGAGCACATCGCGAGCTCGCCCTCTTTCAGCGAGCTCATGGACGTGCCGAGGGAGAAGAACGCGCGTTTGTTGAGCCCGTACGACAGGCGGATCATGTGCTAGGCGGAGGAATGCAGAAATCGCATTGCAATTGTTTACTTACGTCGACGCAAACTTACTTCGTGATCGATGTGTCGGCTGTCGTGCTCGGAGAGGAAGAGAAAACTGTTTTTCGCGCCGATCAGCTTCACCTTAAAGTCCTTATCGTACATTTTAACTGCCCGCACTCGCACTCGCACTTGTTTAAGTTATTCCGCGGCGTTTTCGACGATTTCGAGGCGCGGAAAGCACGTTGACCACTCAAATCAAACCGAGCGTGTTGTAGGTTATGTTATTAATACGCTCGCCCGCAGCTCTCAGCTGACGCGCGAAACGAAAATAAAACCGCGGCGCGAAGGTCGAAACGCGTTGAAACTCCAAGCGTGCAAATCGAGAAATTAATTCGTTCGAACGTCGGCGATGCCTGGCGCCCTCCATGTCATTCGAATAGAATCACCCGAATCACCCGACCGGAAAACAAACGACGAACGTTACGTCTGCGTCATCCTCGCTCTTTGTCTATTTCTTTTCGACTTTCGACCGTTGGCGACGCGCCGCGCGTCTGAATGCGCGCGTTGATCGCGCCGGTTGGGGAAGGCCATTGTGCGTCGAGAGATTTGCCTGAGAATCCGAAGATTCGGCCCAGTTTCGCACCGGTCGGGCGCGAAATTGAATGGCGGGATGTGTCAAAACCACATGTTCGGCGCCGGCGGTGCGCGCGCATCGCGCGCTCGTTACATCACATCCCCACCATCGGCGCGCTCGAAGCGCCTTGCGAGCCGTTCTCGTCAACTAGTCCTTTTAAATCTGCCCGCTGACGCAAATCAAAACGAAGCCTGCGTCCCGACACACCGAGATCAACGAACTTTTTGCACCGCTCTCCTCAGAGCGCAATCACACGACGCGTGCAAGAATCGCGGGGCCACGGTCGGGAACACACTAAGGTAGGAACATTCCACGACCCATTTCTTTCGCTTCGACGGCGCTTCCGTGCCCCGATCGGCGGGCAAGCGCCGTCGAAGTTGCGGTGTTCGTCGGGCGCGTGCAATGGCGGAGGACCAACGGTCGTTCCCGTCGACAATTCCCTTGTCGGCGGCGCGGCGCGCGCGGAAAGTCGCCGGGAGTGCTGGAACCGAACGCGAGGGAACGCGGCGGAGGGAAAGCGCCGGAGAGTTTCGGCGAGAGGTTAGCTTTTGGCGGTTAAACCGGGCGTGGAAAATGGGCGGCAAGGCAAACGCGCGCGCGCGCGCGGTCATTTCGGCCCTCCGAGCCGAGCGGTTCTACCTGACCTAGTCTAATCACATCTGGTTATCAACGCGCGCGAGTAGGACGAGGTTAGAACCGCAGTGTGATGTGCGAAACAAATGCAACGCGGCGAAACATTTCGTCGAGATAGAATGTCGTAGACATGGAAACGCGTGGAGGCTATCAGAATCGAATCGATTTTTATCGACGCGCCGCTCATATTCTCTATATTTTTAAGCGATTTTAACGCGATTTTTGCCCGCCCTCGCGCAGATAGCACGAGCAACGCAAGACAGCGAGCAGGCTTCGAACGAAAGACGAGAAACAATTGACGATCGCAGCCGAAACAAGATGGCCCCCACGAAGGCAGTGCGACCGCTCATCCCGGCGATGCCCTCGACGCGCGTCTCCACGCGCAGCACCAAGGCCGCCGCCGCCGCCGCCGGCCTGAGCCTGGCGAAGAACAAGAGGAAGGCGGACGCGTCGCCCACGCGGCAGTCCGTCAAGCGCACCGCGTTCGGCGACGTCACCAACGCGGCGAAGCTCCAGACCATCGACAGCAAGTCGAAGCAAATTCAGAAGCCGGCGCTGAAGAAGGTGACCGTGCAATCGAAGGTGCTGCCGTCCGTGAAGACCGTCGCGAAGCCGAAGGGCGGCGAGAACGTCGCGCCGCCGCCGGCGCCCGCGCACAAGGTGCTCACCAGGCAGACGACGAAGGTCGCGCCCGCCCTGCCGAACCAGACGGCGCAGAAACCCAAAGAGGCGCCGAAGGAGGCGACGGCGAGCAAGGTGAAGACGCGCCTCAGCAATGAGTTCGAGAAGACCGACGATTCCTTGTACTCCTCCGCGCTGGAAGACATGTAAGTCGGAACGGGCGTCGAGTGTCTCGTGCTGTTCTACATCCGTGTTTTCATTAGTAACTTGTCTTCGCGAAGCAGCATGGGCCGCAAGGGCAGCGCCGCGTCCGCGGAGAGCAAGGAGAAGATGTCGATCACGATGGTCGCCAATCAGATGGAGGAGCAGCTGAACCTGGGGTGCCACGAGGTGCCGGAGGGCGTCGTCGACTTCGACAAGGAGAACTGGGACGACGTGTTCCAGGTCTCCAACTACGTCATGGACATTTTCAACTACCTGAAAAGCAGAGAGGTATTTAGTGTGTGAGCGCTCGCTCGGCGTTGTTACTAATATCGACGCACGTCGCCAGCCGATGTTCACGCCCGACGACTACATGGACAGGCAGCCGAACCTGACGCGGTGGATGCGCTCGCTGCTCGTCGACTGGATGGTCGAGATCCAGGAGAGCTTCGAGCTGAACCACGAGACGCTCTACCTGGGCGTGAAGCTCGTCGACCTGTACCTGAGCAAGGTGACCGTGAACAAGGAGTACTTGCAGCTCGTCGGCGCCGCCGCCATGTTCATCGCGAGCAAGTACGACGAGCGCATCCCGCCGCTCGTCGACGACTTCCTGTACATCTGCGACGGCGCGTATCAGCGCAAGGACCTGCTGCGCATGGAGATCAACCTGCTGAAGGTGGTGCAGTTCGGCCTGGGCATGCCGCTGAGCTACAGATTCCTGCGTCGGTACGCCAGGGTAAGTCGTCTCGACGGGCAAGATTGCCGACAACGTTTTAACCGAACGCTCCGTGTCGCCAGGCCGCCAAGCTGACAATGCCCATTTTGACGCTGGCGCGCTTCATCCTGGAGTACTCGCTGATGGACTACGCGACCATCAGCATATCCGACTCCAAGATGGCGGCCGCCGCGTTGTATCTGGCGCTGCAGATGAAGGAGTGCGGCGGATGGACGGCGACGTTGGAGTTCTACACGGGTAAGTCCAAGCACCGCTCGCGATTCCAACGCAGCGCTAATCGTCGCTTGTCACTTAGGTTACAAATTAGAAGAAATCATGGAGACCGTCCACATCCTCAACAGCAACCTGCACCGCAAGCCCAAGGAGGCGCTGATGACGGTAAGGACGAAATACTCGCACAAAATCTTCTTCGAGGTGGCCAAGACGCCGTTATTGAATAACGAAGACTTCAAGGCATGAGGCCGAGACCGATGAGCCCCACGACCCCCATCCCCCACCCCGCCCTTATTCAATCTCTACCGCCTTTTATGTACTTTTTTCTTCTCGTTTAGAAATGTTGTAATTTTATTTGTCCCTCGATTACGTGCGAACGTCTAAAAGGGCGCGCGCGCGCGCCGCGTATGTCTTTAGTCCATATTTTTAACGTTTTAAAATATAATTGATGTTCGGTCGGCGCGCGCCGCTCGCATTTTACGCGGGCGCCGCGCCGCCTCATTGGCTCATAGTCGGGACGAGGACGGCGGCGGCGATTCGCCGGCGTCTTGTAATGACAGTTGTAATGATATTACACGACGACGCCCGCGAACGCCGTAAATTAATTAATTTAAACGAATCGATCACGAACCAGCTGATCGCTCGTTTGCGAACCGATCGACGACGCGCGAGCGAATGAGTATTTGAAGTTTTCAAAGTTTTTCTGTGGCGTTCAAAATGTTTGACTGTTATTTACGCTTATTATACATTACGTGTACGCTCGGGCAGCGGCCGCATGAGCGTCGAATTGAAATTAATATAATCTGACTTATTTTTTGATACGAATAAAAACGAATCTTCACGAACGCGCGCTGTTCTTCTCTGCCACGTCGAAAGCGGTTTTAAATGCTTGAAAAATATTTATAACACTCGTAACATTGTAACAAATTCGTTTGCGACTTGCAAAGGCTTACAAAAATAAGTAGAGACGCTACTTGATCCTTCGACAGCAACGCTTGCACGGCGCGTCCGTCTTGTTCCAGCACTTCGCGTGAAAGCAGCACCCGCACTGCTTGCACCGCGAGACGATCTTCATTTGCCACGGGAACAGCACGTCGGCGCCCTGGCATATCTCGCAGATGAATCCGCGCGCCGTGCACAACTAGAAAACAACAATTCCCCGATTATCGAATCGCTGAAACGCTCAACGCTTGCGCTGATCACCTCGCATTCACTCGTGTGTCGACAACAAATCTCGACGATATACTTCAGCTTGTTCTTCAGCTCCCCGGTCCGGACAGAGATCAGGTCCTCGACGGAATACAAGTCGGGATCGTTGAACAAATAGCTGTCCTCGCTTTTAATCAAGTCCTGTATACTGGAAAGCGGAAAATCGTATGAAACTCGTGCTAAAGTCAACTGTAAAAGTTTACCTCTCGGCGAGGCGACACGTTAGGATGTAGTCTTTGATGTACGCCAGTCCCAGACGATACCGTTTGCAAACTTGCAAGTTCCTGGAGAGTTTGCCGATGTCGGGATTGATCTGGAACACCGGGAACAGCGGGTCCGTGCGGATTTGTTCCAGCAGGCGATAGGAAAACGCCGAAACGACGCATCTGCGCATCAAGGACGTTAATAACAATCGCGCGAAATTAGTGTTTTGTTGGGCGCACCTTGTGAAGTTCCATTTGTGGATGATCCTCGCCGGAATCATCGCCACCTGATTCGTGTGACAGCCGGTGCAGAAGTATCGCCCGAGATAGTTGCAGTAACGAAACTTCGCGGCGTACTTCGTCGCCACGCGCGTCCCGCACTCTGCGCAGCGATAATTCTGCTTCTCCATGATCGTCTTCCGACTAAAACGACAACAATTCGCTTAAAACCGCTGAAACGCTTGAATTTTAACCGTTACAAGTTTTAGTTCTTTTAATCGCCACAGAGGGCGCTGCAAACTAGCCTACTGGAAGAGCGAAATGGCGGATTAGTGACGAAGCGGATTCTGCGCAAGCTGAGCGTACCACGGCAACGGGTGCATCGTGAAGATGATCTGCGGCCTGGGCGGCGCCCATTCCGAGGTGCCGCGCAGCGGCGTCGAAAACTCCCCCTCGGCGTCGTCCGGATTAACCGGCCAGCTCTTCGGCAGCGGGAGCAGCGCCTGAGGCACCTCGCCTTCGGGAATCAACCATTCCAAATCGGACGCTCTGGAATTTAACGGTTTCACAAGCCGATCTACGATGTGGCGGCCAAGTCTTACCTGGGTAGTTGTTTCGCGTTAAATTTGCTAATCAAAGACAGCGCGACCTCCTCGGCGGAGAGAATCTCCGACGCGCCGTCCGGCGCCCCCCTGGGCTTGATCATGATGTCGGCGTCCGAGTACAACGACGCCATGGACATGGACAGTCCGGTGTTGTCCTGCAGATTCGACGTTTCGTCCACGTCGTACTCCTCCTCGTCGTCCTCGGAGGACATGCTCTCGGAGAAGGTTCCCGAGGACGTGAACGATGCGGGACTAACCGTCGTGGCTGGTAACACGTTTAGTAACATAATCAAACCGAGCGAACCCAACGAAAGAAACGCACGTACTGTCGGTTTTGGCGTCGCTCAAGCACACGCTCCACAGCCGCCTCTGCTTCTCTTCGATCTGCTGCCTCCTCCGCAGCCGTATGCGCTGCTTGAGGTGATTGATCTCCTCGTCGCTCTCGTCCTGCTGCTCCTCGGAGAGCTTCAGGTCCTTGCTGGACTTGATCTGCTCGAAGGCGGCGATCACGGCCTCGCAGATGCTGAAGTGCGCGTTCTCCCTGTCCAGCTCGGCGCTGCCGCGCGACTGCTGGCTGGTGATGAGGAACGACAGCAGAGATTGCTTCTTGGTGGGCTTGGGAACGTAGCCGGTCGTCGCGGGCGACGCGCTCGCGCCGCCGTCCTCGAGGAACGTCTTCTTGGGCAAGTTCCGCGGGTCCTTCGCGCCGAGAATGCCGGCTACGGATCCGAGCAGACTGAACTCCGGCACGGAGGATCCCAAGCTATGCGACGTTTGCGATCGACTGCACGATGGCTGCGGCGTGTGCTCGATTATATTGCAATCGATGACGACGCGTTTGCTCGGTTTAGCTTCCACTTTTTCGCGAGGCTTCTGGACACTCCTCGGCGTGGACGGACTCGTGTGCGTCGTGTACGCTCTGCTCCTGATTCGCGGACAGCTCGCGACCAAATTCGGCATGCTCTTCCACGTGCGCAACCGCGGAACGGTCCTGACGACCTTCCGCTCGTCGAGCGCGTCGAACTTCTGCATCTTCCTGTCCCTCAGGTGTTTGAGATGCGCGTCGGGGAAGGAGGAACAGCGTCGATGCACTTTGTGATAACTGCTATGCCTGGCGAGATACAATTTCGGCTGAATTTCGGATATCAGACTCGGCTGATTCAATTCAACCGCCTTTAGGCAATACAACGTCGCTTCCGCATACTCCCCTTGGATTAGAAACGCGTTTTCTTTGTAGCAATGTTGCACGTGACTCTTGTCCGAGAGCAACCAGCACAGTTTCTGTGACAGCGAGTGATTCTCCAGGTTCCTGTACAACCAGATCGACGCCCTGTCGTTCCTAACGTGCGCGGGCAAGTTGTTCTTGCACTCTGACTCGATGCTAAAGGAGGTGTTCATCACTTCGGGCTGTAACCATTCCAGGCCTTGGATGAAAGGCCAATAATCCCAAGTCTGTAATAAAGAGATAAATTGGCTTCCAGAAGGCAACATGCGCTTAAAACTTACGTTCTCTTCGGTTCCGCGACATCCGTGCTTGAATATCTTCTCCAAATCGACGTGCAGCCTGTTGAGGCCCCCATAGATGTGCCACAAGTAAGTCGCTTGGCTGTTCAAGAGGCCTTCAACGGTGGTTTTCAAGTCGCGCAGTAGTTGTTGATGTTTCGCGCTGTTATCGTCGTTCTGCGACATAATGGACGATGGCCACGGGGCCGCGCCGAATTGTTATTACGTTGTTTTGCTCGCGCTAGCGTGAGTCATTTATCAATTGATTCAAATTGTCGGAGAAGAGCAACGCGACGCGCGACTTTGCCAACATCGTGCCAAGTTTATCTTTATTGTTTCCGCTGTTATCGGCGCGTCTGGTGTCGCAAATCCGCAATGCACGCTGCGGCAAATTTAAACAAATGTTTTGCTCGTCGACTGGAAACATGGGAAACATTCCAAGATAATCATATGGTTTTGACGTTTATCGATATATCGATGTTTTAATTTTTCATATATCGATATAACGATATATTCGCCCCAAGGCACGCGATATATCGATGTTTTTAATGCTTATGCATCCATAACGATATTTCCAAAATATATCGATACATTTTTGCGTTAACGACCTAGCGCATTCCTAGCGCATAATTCGCATAGTTGAGCAAATTAATGTAATCTAGAAGGGAAAGTGAGAGGTGCTAATCATTTCAACTGATGCGATAGAGAGCATTATGAAGGGAAACATTCGCGTCAAGGCCTGCTAGTAGAAATTGCAATTCAACTGCTGTTGTTGAGCCACTGAGCGACATCTACCAATGTTCGGCCGAACTAGACTTAAAACATTGAAGCTTAAAAATTCCACCGTTTAATTACTCTTTAATTATGCACGCTCAAAGCGTACGCTCAATTATCGCCAACCATGAATGGCTATAAATATTTCGCATTCGTTAGAGATAAGCGGCGATAATGCAAACGCTCGGAAATTCGAGAACCACGGCCGTTCTGCTGAGTAATTATGTCCATGCGTTGGGCTCGTCAAGGACTAAATTGTTTAAAAAAAAATGCATACATTACACATGAGACTCGTGATGTAATCGAACAACTCGCTACGGCTCGATTCAAATTGTCGTTTTTTCCTCGTATCGGGTAGCGCGCGTGCTTAAATATCGCGCGGCATCGTCTCGAAACTTCAGTCAGTCGCTCGCGTCAGACGGGGTAGCGCGCAACGTCCCACGCTCCGCGCTCGCCGACAACAATTTCAACTTCTCGAGTGCGGATTCGGCAAATCGCACGCGACGAAACGAGCGCGCGCGCAACGTTGTGCAACCGGTAGATTTCGGCGCGCGTGAAACCGCTTGGAGCGAATTCGTTCGTCGCGAGCGTTCCTAACCTTCAAGCGACAAGCCAAATGTTTGTATCGTGCCGCCGCGCAGCGCCGTGTAATTGAGTATCAGACGATCGCCACGCATCGCCGGCACGCGAGGACACGCCATGGGTCTGCTGACGGTCGGCCAGCCCATGACATGGGAGGAGACGAAGAAGCTCTCGCAGCACGTCCGCGAGCACGGCATCATCCAGTTCATCAACTTGTACAAGCGCCTGAAGGACCGGCAGGGCGACGTGCTGAAGTGGGGCGACGAGATCGAGTACATCCTCGTCGCCTTCGACGACGAGGCGCGCACGGCGCGCGTGTGCCTGCGCGCGCACGAGATCCTCGCCACCCTGCAGAAGAAGGAGGAGGCCGATCCGGAGGGCGTTAAGTCGCTGTGGCGGCCGGAGTACGGCGCCTACATGGTGGAGGGCACGCCGGGCCAGCCGTACGGCGGCATGCTGGCGCACTTCAACATCGTCGAGGCGAACATGCGCAACCGGCGCGAGGAGGTCGAGGAGCTGCTGCGCGACGGCGAGGCCATCCTGAGCATCACCAGCTTCCCAAGGTTGCGCGTCACTCGTTTGTCTCTGTGCGTTTGGTTGCATACGTTGTGCGTTGCAGGCTCGGCTGCGCGAACTTCTCGCATCCCGCCTTCGAGCCGACGCCGCACGCGGGGGCGACGCGCTCGCACTTCTTCCCCGACGGCGCGATCTTCCCCGGCCACCCGCGCTTCGCGACGCTGTCGCGCAACATCCGCGAGCGGCGGGGCGAAAAGGTCGCCATCAACATACCGGGTAATCTCGCGGTCGGCTCGACCTCGGGGAGCCTACGTCGCTAACGCTCTGCGGTTATGTGCAGTTTATCGCGACCATTCCACGCCGATCCCGATCGACGACTCGCACACGAAGGACAAGGCGGCGCGGCCGGACCACATCTACATGGACGCCATGGGCTTCGGCATGGGGTGCTGCTGCCTGCAGCTGACGTTCCAGGCGTGCAACATCGACGAGGCGAGGACCTTGTACGATCAGCTCACGCCGCTGTCGCCTATAATGGTGGGGGGCTGACCGAGCAGCCATTTCGTAGCACTAACAGTAACACTGACCCTTATCGTCGCATGTTTAGTTGGCCTTGACGGCCGCCTCGCCCCTGCACCGCGGCTTCATCGCCGACATCGACTGCCGCTGGAACATCATCGCCAGCTCGGTGGACGACCGCACCGAGGAGGAGCGCGGCCTGCGCCCCCTGCGAGCGAACCGCTTCGTCATCAACAAGTCGCGCTACGACTCGATCGACTCCTACCTCTCCGCCGAGGGCGACAAGTTCAACGACGTGCCGCTCGTGTACGACCAGAGCGTCTACAAGAAGCTGCGCGACAACGACATCGACCACCTGCTCGCGCAGCACATCGCGCACCTCTTCATACGCGACTCGATCTCGCTGTTCAGCGAGAAGGTGCACCAGAACGACGAGCAGGACAGCGATCACTTCGAGGTATGGCGTCGCTCAGTCGCGCTCGTTCCTATCTCTATCGGTGTGCCGTTTCCGTCTAGAACATTCAGTCGACGAACTGGCAGACGCTGCGCTTCAAGCCGCCGCCGCCCAACTCGACCATCGGCTGGCGCGTCGAGTTCCGCCCGTGCGAGATTCAGATCACCGACTTCGAGAACGCCGCCATCGTCTGCTTCGTCGTGCTCGTCACGCGCGTCATCCTCTCGTTCCGGCTGAACTTCCTGATCCCGATCAGCAAGGTCGACGAGAACATGAAGATCGCGCAGAAGCGCAACGCCGTCCTCGAGGAGAAGTTCTGGTTCAGGAAGGACGTCTCCATGCAGACCGCCGCGACGCAAACGAACGAGACCGAGCAGGCCGCCTCGGCCGCTTCGGGCACCACGGACGTCTACACGGCGATGAGCGTCAACGAAATCATCAACGGAAAGGTAGTCCGGGGTTTCAAGGTCATTTTTTTTAGTATCCTATGCTTCTGAAGGTCACATCAACTTTCTAAGCGATGTTTCATGATTCAAGGTCGTTTCTCGTAGGTTGAAGGTGGTTTCAAGGTCAATACGCATGTTTTCCGGGGTGTTTCACTTGGTCCGAGGCCATTTTTAAGCGGTTTTCGATAATTTTCCAGAACGGCGAGTTCCCCGGCCTGATCCCGTTGATTAACAATTACCTGAGCGGCATGGACGTGGACGCGGACACGCACTGCACGATTCAGCGCTACTTGAAGTTCATCTCGCGTCGCGCGTCCGGCGAGATCCTCACGACGGCGACGTGGATCAGGAAGTTCGTCACGGGCCATCCCGAGTACAAGTAACGTCGATCTCCTCTCCCGCCCGAGCTCGAAACACGCATTAATGTTTTTCGCTGTCGCCAGGCAAGACTCGCGCGTGACGGACGCGATCAACTACGACCTGCTGAAAGCGATCAAGGGCATCCAGACGGGCGAGATTGCCTGCCCCGAGCTGCTGGGCTACAATCCCGTGTCGAAGACGACGGAGGACATTCCGCCGGCGATCACCAAAGTGGCCGGGCATTAGGGCCGCGCGTCGGCCGGCCGAGAATTTATTTTTTTATACACGTGCGGTACTTACGGGCGGCGTAGGTATCGACTTCGGAGCGGGCCTGGGCGCGGATCTTGGGCAAGATCCGGACGCCTCGAGTGATTCTTTTAATATTACCTTGTTGAATTTTGTAATTTATCTATATTGTCTATTTGTTCTGTTTGCAAATCTTGTTGATCAGTATTGATGTGTACATTAGTTTTATAAATATGTAAAGTATAGGGATATGGAGGAGGGCGCGTCTAGTTTGGGGGAGGGGGAGTGAAATATGCATTTGAATCAATCAACGCTCGTGGTTTGTTTCATTGGTTAATAGTTTTCGTTTTATTCTATTGAGCCAGTTGGTGATGGTGGAGTGGAAGAGGAGTGGGGGTGGACATTCCTCTCGGCACTCCTGAACATTAATACTAACCGATTGGTGGTAACTGTGGAGTGGACTGGAGGGGAGAATTGGTGGGAGAGGTGTAGCTTGAGGTTCTCCCCTCCACGGCTTTTCTTATTAATACTTTCTAATACATAGCAACACGTAAACCTATGATTATGGTGCAAGGACGCGTCCGACGAAGAGGATGTTCGCATTCTCGGCCAAGCGGTTCTCCTTCGAGGTGATCGCGAAGACGAACGGATGATTAGCCAGCACCGCCATTTTGATCACCATCCGGCGCATTATTTGCGCGGCTGTAAGAGCGCGGAGATTATTTATCAATGGAATGCTGGTGCGAAAGGGTAAATATTTGCGTTGTTGTTAGCGATTGCGTGAATGTTTGCACACTTATCGACTACTGCGCAGCGCAATTACATCAAAGCCGGCGTGGCGTCTACAAGCTGTTATTGTGATTACCTACTTACTCATCGTTTGTATGATAGGGGCCGTTTGAAGGTCGAACGATTAGATATTTTTTAATGTTTCTCAGTAATGCTAACGATAAATTCATCCGGCATTGATTTATTTCAACGATTTTACATGTAAAAAGGTGTAGGGAATTGACTCGAAGTGGTGGGGGTAAGATACGGGCGCCCTCTGGTGGCGAACCAGTGAGACTTTACGCATGCTGCGATGCTACACGTTTACCGGTACGCTAAGCAGGCTTTTGCAATTTTCCACCGAACACGGGCAGATCGTTCTCGTAGGAAATGAAATAGGCGAAGGGGCGGTCGGCCCTTAGCTTGACGATCGTCGGCGGCGGACCGGGTATAGGCGGACGGAAGAAAGAACCTAAAAGAGACGCAGAATTTCGAGGTTAGATACAATTCTACAAGCGACTACTAAGCGTCTAACTACAAGCAGGTAAATTCAAACAACGCTTTGTTTATTCATCGTGTTTACTGTTTATACATAGTTATTTTGCAAAGAGGAAAGGAAGTGTAATATTGGAGAGATTCTGTGTTATACTAATATTTGGTTGGATTATTTTGTGTTGGCAAGCTTGCCGGTGAAAAGCACCGTTGCCGCTGTTCCTTTGTTCTGTGTTGGTTTGTGCGCAAGCGCAAAGACGAACGGACGGTTAGCTTTGAATGGCGTCGGAAGTGTAAGGGAATCGAAGGCGACTTCGACTTCTGAAACAGCAATCCAGTGAGTAGAGAGTAATCCGGTGTATTAGAAGCTTGCGGGACTATTAATTAACATTAGAAGAGTTAGTTCCGGTTGTTGGTGCGCATATTTTCAGACAAAGCAGTGCCGATTAGTTCGATCCGCGCGTGATGCCGATGCCGCTAACGTTTGGAGGTTATGTACGATCTGAGGACGTTCGAGAACGTTCCAAACCACATTCGAGACTTACTCCCCACGGATTATAAGGTTAGTGACGGAATTTTACGCAACGGGCGATACGTAATTCCCCTTGAACACCACGAGCCGCCCGTTCGCAGCCAACAAGAACGCGAACGGACGCTCGGCCTTGAACGCAAAGCGGGGAGCGAACATTCGGTTGGTCACGTCGTTCTCTAGAAGGAGAAAATCGTCATTCATTAAGGCGGAAAAAGTATTTGGCGCTAAGATTAATGTGCGGTTTTGTTAATACACGTGGCTGATTTAGTCTTATATTCGGGGCATCTATTTCATTGCCTGGTACAGTTTCCCAGCAAACAAAAGATTGCCGCGGTTGCTAATCACGAAAAGGAACGAGTGATCGGCTCGGAAAACTTGAGGTAAGGGTTTGGGAGCCGACGCCATCCTGGCAAACGCCAATACACCTGCAAAACAATAACAATTGAGATACGCAACCCTGCTAGGGTTATAAATAGTCCCACTAGTTTACATCTACGTCCCACCGAACAAAAATCCCAAAAGCATGTGCGTATTTTTCGCTTTTTATTGGGCCGGACATTATTTGCGGCTTCGCTAGTTTCCCAAGAAACGAAACGTGTTTCGCTTGTTTTTGCATCG